>PVJI01005913.1:0-91532 GCA_004026765.1 Micronycteris hirsuta
GCCTCTAGCATTTACATGTCTTTAAACTAATACAATTACATAAAATAAACATATATAAGATGGAACTTAGGCATTTACTGTTAGGTAGACATATCCATTCAAAAGTCTTAATTATATTTGAATGCAGTATTTTGGTGTCATTTTAGATAGCATGCTTATCGTGCAATAGGCAACACTCTTCAAATTGGTGATCAATATACTTCTATCCAAAAAGATGATTTGCCTAATCTCAGTATTTGTCTTACACATAATTAAAGTTACTTTTATTCAAATAAAACCATATGTCAAAAAACTTTTGAAGAGACAAAACAATGGCAATCATAAATATGTATAATAGTGAATTGCATCAAAATTTTGTTTTTCTGTTTGGAAATGCCATTTTAATATTAAGTAAAATGTTTTAATTAATTATTAAAATTATTGAAGAAGCCCTGGCTGGTGTAGCTCAGTGGATTGAGCGCGGGCTGGGAACCAGAGGGGCCCGGTTCAATTCCTAGTCAGGGCACATGCCTGGGTTGCAGGCCAGGTCCCCAGTGAGGGCCATGTGAGAAGCAACTACACATTGCTGTTTCTCTCCCTCTCTGTCTCCCTCCTTTCCCCTCTCTCTAAAAAATAAATAAATAAAATCTTTAAAATTATTGAAGAAAAATGTGAAAAGTCACTAAACCAAGAGTATAAAAAATTTGTGTTACTTTTCAAATTTATGAACTAAAATTATAAACCTCTTTATTTATTGAACAAACTGTTGCTAGGTATCAATTCTTTATAATCATATATAACTCTGAATATATTATTCATTTCATAAGTATGAATAAGACAAACCTTATAATTATAAAAATTGTTACTGATAAGAATTATTCTTTATTTAATTAAAGACTAGGTCAGTGAAGACAATAGGGCATTTAGATGATCTGAGTGGACAAAAATCATGTGATGATGCAATGGAATTAAGCTATATGTGATATTTTTGATATACTGCAGTAGTGTATTGTATATATTCCTATCTCCAATATGGTTTCAACTTCTTCCATAAACACATGGTCTTCACTGGTCTGAAATCTTAAATGATGTTTTTTCTCTCTTTACCTCAATCTATAAAAATATAAAATATAAGCAAGTTTAAATATCTATTAGTTAAGACTGTGTAACATTGTTTAAGCAATAAATAAGTAAAATGTAACAGAGAGTGCTGATATATAATTCATATTCTAAAACCTGATTTAAGACAGAAAGCACTGTTTGTCAATGGGTAAAATAAATATTTTTAAATAAAGTGTGCTGCTTTGGCTACTAGCTCAATTGTTTAGAGTGTCATCCCGATTTGCCAAAATCGCAGGTTCATTCTCCAGTCAGGGCACATACAAGTAGCAACCAACTGAATGCATAAGTAGAACCAATCAATGTCTCTCTCTTTCTCTCATATGAACGTGCTCACTCTCCCTTCCTCTCTCTAAAACCAATAAGTAAATTATAATCTCAGTGTAGGATATCTTTTAAGCAGGAAATTAAACTGCACTTACTATAAAGAATGTTATTAATTGTATTGCATTAAAAATTATAAGTTTTCATCAGAAAATTATGAGAATGAAAATAAAATCACAGTATAATAGAAGCTATTTGCATCTCTTTAGAATTATCTGAGGACTTCACATCCTGTATGAAGTAGAAACATACAATAATAAAAAATAAGAATAAGACCAACAACTCAATAGAAAAAGAAAAGAGCAGAAATTTTGATTATGCACTTCTCAACAGAAAGAATCCAAGTGGCCTATATACACATGAAAAGATGCTTAATTTTATTGGTAATTAGAGAACTGCAAATTAAGTTATACTGAGAGGGAAGCATTTCCAAAATGGCAAAGTAAGATACTCTGAAAATCTACTTCCCCACTGGAGGGAGGAAGGAAGGAAGGAAGGAAAGAAGGAAGGAGGGAGGGAGGGAGAAAAGAAAGGAAGAAAGGAAGGAGGGAAGCAAAAAGGAAAGAAAAAGAGGAAAGGAAAAATAAAATAAACAATGGCAAAATAGTTCAAATCAACCTTCTTCAGAATTCTGAAAATTAACTACAACTTTGCGACAATCCCAGGAGTGTTTATTCATCTTGGTAACATTTGTAGGCTTCATGGTATGTTGTGGTATGTGCCCTCTGACTTTCCAGTGTCCTTCCCCCTTGCTTTGAAAACCAGCAACCTAGCAGAACTGGAGTGGACAGAACCGGGCTGGAATGCTCTCAGAACATTCTCTATTCTTAATCTGCCTGGAAAAGCCCAATTCATGAAACTGTCTTTATAGACCTGACTGGGAACTTGCTCCGGACAGAGCATCCCTTTTCCCAGGGCATTTGTCAAAAAAACAAAAAACAAAAACAAACAAAAAAAAAAACCCAGCATGTATTTAACATTACTGTGGTCTGAGGTAGCGACTGGAGAATGAGGTGTTCATAAAGGGCTTAGAAAAGCTTCAAAACATTCCCGGAAATCTAGAAGGTCACACACTTTTGAAAGGTGGTGCCCAGAAGAGAACTAAGAAAACTTTAATCTCCCCTTCAGCTCACCTAAAGGTTCTGTGCAAGCAGATAATGAGTCTAAGAAGAGCTGCAAACTGCCTATGGACTTCTGAAGGCATGCCCACACACACACAGAGCCTCTCGGAATGAAAGAAACTTATGACTGCAAGGAATTTAAGACAATTTCTAATGATTAGATGACGATGAAGATCACTATGTAAGGTACTTCGGGGGCCACAACAAAGAATACAGACCTTACAGAGCTGGTCTGGGAAAGTCATTGAACGACACTGCTATAACAAGGAGCAGTAAAAACAAATTTTGCACAAAGGAGATCTGATTACCAGAGTTGTCATATATTATTATTATTAATTAAATTATCCAGTTTTCAAGAACAATGAAAAAATGTGAGGTGCACATACACACACAAAACAAGATACTGTGACATATGCAGGAAAAATGCCATTGTGTAGTTGAACAAAAAGGAAGCTGAACATATAATAAGGATTATTTTATATAAAATAAAAAATAGAAATAATTTGATCATTAAATTTTGATGCTTTTTAAACTATGAAGAAAGCAAGGTAATAAGTACTACAAAAGGAATGTCAATGATGCCATTAAAAAAGGGGGGTGGGGGCAATGCTACCACTGAACACCCGTGCGTTAATTAAGAAATGCAAATTGGTAGTTACAAAATAGTCGTGAGGATGTACAGTAAAGCATGGAGAATATAGTCAATGATATTGTAAAAACTGTGAATGTGAGTTCTTTTATTATAATAGTTTCGTCATTTGTTTTAAGGGTTGATTCAACAATTATTTATTAATTCCATTTTTTATGGTACTTTTTAATATTTTGGTAAAGCCTTTACAGGAAATGAGCACAACCTACCAATAGAGTTCATACTTAACAAAAAAACTTAACTACATTTTCTTTTTCTAATAAATATATATTTTAAAATTTTTATTTATTTATTTTTAGAGAAGGGAAGGGAGGGAGAAACAGAAAGAAATATCAATGAGTGTTTGCTTCTCATGTGGCCCCCACTGGGGATCTGGCCTGTAACTCAGGCTTATGCCCTTACTGGGAATCAAACTGGCAACCCTCTGTTTTGCAGTCCACGCTCAATCCACTGAGCTACACTAGCCAGGGCCTTTTTGTAAAATATTTAAAATAAACATGTAATTTGCACAAAATGTTTGTTGACACTAACCATCCACTTGAGATCTCTGTCAATATCTAAAATCAGATGCAAACTATATGACACAAATCTGCTAAAGAAAACCGAACTTAATCAAAAGTTTATAACTCTTTAGGAATAAAATTGCCTGAAGACCAAAATCTGATTTATACATCTGCGGAACTATATTTCCATATTATTCTGAAACAAGACTTTTTATCTTGAACAAATGAGTATATTTCTAAATTAATTTGGCTCATTTGTAACTTTCTCTAAATTAATTTGGCACATACATAAAAACACTAAAATTTTCACATTCATAAACTTAGCAAATGATTATATTGTGCCCATTTTCTATTTTATGCTTCAAATAAAAAAATCAGTTAGATAAATTCTATTAATAAACTTTTTTATTCCATTTATGAACTCAATATTTAGATTTTGGAAGCTCATTCTGTTGAAGGTGAAACATCAGATATTCCTATGAAATTTTTTATAAACTGACTTTAGAGTTCAATGTTAAGGAATAAAAATGGTTGGATTAATGGTGATAATATAGTTAAAATTTTGATGGAGCACAGGATTTTTGTAAAGCACAATGTCCTTACTAAATTTGGAAAACTGTGCAGCAGACATACATTTAGACTTGTTTGTGGTACACACCTAACTCATGATTGCATCTGAACAGGCTGAGATATTCTGCTAAGCCAAAATAAACAATTGACAGATTTATAATAAATAAGACATAACTTCAAATGTATACATGTATAAACATACATTCAAGGGAATTAAATTACAAATCATTGGTAGAAATGCTTATTTTGAGTCAAAAAATAAGCATCTTACTAAATATTGGATGTCCACCCTCAATCAGATTTTAAGAATATTTAGAATTTAAAAAATTAACATAGTTTAAATGAGGTATCAATAATAATTAGATATTTTGGTAAGTGTGTTCTCTAAATTTTGTTATATTTTATTCAAAATTATTTAATAACCTTCAAAATTTTCACTGTTACCCAGTAAGTAAGGAAGAAGTAATACAATCCCTTCACAAACTCTGAAATTTAAAGATGAAGGGATACTTGCAACACATACTATCAGGCCAGTGCTACTCTGATTCTACAATCAAAGGCACTACCAGAAAAAAGACCACTACATATCAATAAATCTTTATGTAAATTCCCCTACAATGTATCATCAAAAGAATCCAGTTTTATATCAATGTTATATATAATGCATTATAATACATAAATACATAAAATAATATATAACAACCAAGTGGCATTTATCCTGAAAATACAAGAATAACTTAATATTTTAAAATGAATCAATGTAATCTCTATATTAACTGTAAAGAAAGAAAACAACATGATCATATTAATTGATGCAGTAAAAGCATTTAAGAAAATTTCAGTGTACATTTATTAAAAATATAATATTAGGAATGAAAGAGGATATCCTTAAATTCTTAAAGGGAAACTAGGAAAAAAGACAAACCTGATCACATTACCCATAGTAGTCAAAGATTGAATGTTGTCCATTAAGTCTGGGGAAAAAAGTAAATAACTGGGAAACTACATGCTTTTATCAGAGCAGTGTTTTAACCACAGGAGTTCTAGAAATATGGACAGGTTTTTTTTTTATACTAGTGCAAGAAAGAAACATTAAAGTTATACAGAAGAATTATATTAGATAATTGATGGTCAGAGTATTCACTATCCTGTTCTGTGTCTCACAACCATTGTTTTTATGAAAGTCTGTGTAAGTGTCCTTTTATTATCTTGAGACATTTTGAACTTCATAAACTTTTGTTTTCTTCTAAAATTCAAATTTTAAAGCTCTGAACACATTATATTTTAATTGTTTATCTTTGGTAATTTTATACAAATTCTGTAATAACATCTGAAAAATGAAATGCATATGTCTGTGTTACAATATAAACTAAACAGCATAATAATCTCTAATTTTTCTTCTCCTAAACAAAAGATAAAGTAAATGTCAATGATACTAGTAAATTTCTCTTGAAAATTATGTGTGTGAAAGATTGGGTCAGCATCACGCTTTAGAAAGTACATTATATTACTTCTCCCTGGTTTTTGGTTTGCTTTTCAGTTTGTTTTAAAGTTGTGGACATGCAATATAAAGTATACATTGGGAGGGCATATGTTCAGTAAACAGCATTTTGCCTCTCTTACTTTACTGAATCTTGTTTTATCGGCTGACTGGGCAGTAGAACTAAAGGTTTTTTATATCATCTTTTAGCATTTCAAATTTGTTTATTTTCATTAGCACAGCAATGGAGAGTTATTTACTTTTCATTACAGTTTTGTGGTTCTTATTCTTAACATAAATATCTTTTTTTAAAATAATATACTAGCTATTATATACCTACAGAAATATATATAATAGCTGAATAAATAAGTTTTATCAATCAGAATGTCTACATCTAATAAAATGAAATGACAACTTCTTATATCTAAAATATTTGAATACTACCTTGTCTAAAAAGGTTGAGGCTGACAGCAGTAAATCCCAATGTCTTTAAAAAAGGAATAATTTTAGTAAAGTTGGACAAAATCAAGGTGATGCATTTTAAAATAGTAACCAAAATTAAATTTTCATCATTCTGAATAAGAATATATTGAAATAATATTTTCTTAAACTAAAACAAGTGTTTGTTTTTCCTACTAAAGGCTAATTGGATTATATCTTTGGCTTAATATCTTATTAGTGCAACATATTTAATTATAAAAGCCCATTAATAGCATTACAGTTGTACACAATGTAAAGAATATGCTCATTTAAAATAGCTATATTTCTCTCAATAATAAGGGTATAAAAAGTTACTAAATTAAAGATTCTAAAAATGTAATGTATCTTTTAATAATATGTTATCTCTTCATTATGCATTCTCACAGATATTGTGAAATTTTACACACAAATAAAGGGATTGATATTTATCTTCCTATCATTCCTATTTCCCAACACACGAATGCACAAACACACACATACATAAATTGGTAGACTGTCACATATGGTGCGTTAATCAGTTAATTATTTTGGAAAACTGCCACAAATATCATGTATCCATGTTTACAATTTTTGAAATGTAGCTTATAAACCAGATTTCAAAATAACAATTCACTAGGGATAAGTGAAAATAATCAGAATGCTAGTTTTATGCACATGAAGTAAAACATAGTATACAAGATGGCTGTCAATCTTTTACCAGATATTCTGCCACGAAACAGTATAAATAGTAAAATTTAACTAAAATAGCGCAAGTTGTCAAAAATTAAAATAAAATTAGTATGTGTTTGGAGTAATTGTACCATTAGTTTGAATTCGACAACCGTTTATATACTTTTCTCAATTTTCTGCTTCAATTATTCAAGCCATATTTCTAATGTGAGTGAATTAATATGCCAGTAGTGATAGTATTTATACTAAATAATATGTGGATAAGATGTTTAGTGATCAATAAAACATAATATTTACTGAGATGAATTAAAATATTTATCTTCCTTTCTTAACATATAGGAGTTATAGGTAGTGTCAATACAATTACATGTATAACACAAACTATGCATAATTTGTCACTCCACAACTGGGCTGTTCATTACTGCTCCCATTACAAATATTACAAAGGTGTTGTTTGCTTCAGGATTCTTACATGCTGAAAACAAACCCCAACCAATATACAAACCCTATCCAATATAGTTCAGCAAAAAGGATTTTTAAGAAAAGGTTAGGCAATTCAAGACTCTCCATGAGGACAAAAAGTCATACTTGAAGTGTATATTCCTGAAATCATTGTCTGACCTTCTCTTCAGGCTGTCTGTCACCCACTGCAGCCAGAGCTTAGCACAGAATTTCAGTCCCTGTTGCCCTTGTCACCTTACCCAGCATGGATTCCATGTGCCTCCTGCTTTCTAACATTGCTCTGCTCTGAATGTAAACTTTCTTTGGGTGTACCTAACTGAGTGCCACAATTACCCACCAGTGTCCTATCTTCAAAGTGTGCTAGAAAAGAATAGCGTTAGCTTATAATCAGCATAGGGAGATCTTTCCTCATGAAGAATGGTGAAGATATCTGATGGGATTCCTGTCATAACACATGTTCACTAGAGTTCAACACTCCCTTCTTTTATACTCCCTTCTTTTATATTTCACTTCTGAACAAAAATAGCCAGAGCAAAAACAACAAAATATGCTTCAACCTTACATATTATACATATCGCTTATAAAAATAAACTATGTGCTGACTTTTCAGGCCACCATGTTGAATATGACTTAAATAGAGCACTCTAGTCACATTTTATTCTATGTGGTAACATTTACATATAATAACATATGTAGGATACTATCCAGAATTATGCAATTCAGTAATATTGATTACTGAATTTTAAGTGGACAACCCAAAGCTTTATCATTTACTGATTCAAAACCAAACGTTTGGTTTGATTTCTCGGTATTTCTAAATGATACCAATTTTTCCTTTCCTTCCCCTTCAAGTTCTATTTTCATAGTATTCAATATACAAATTTTATCCAGAGAACTACATAACACTGAAGAAAGAAATTAAGAAAGACACAAATAAAAGGAAGCATATACCATGTTCATGGATTAGAAGAATTAACATCGTCAAAATGTCTGTACTACCCAAAGCAACCTATAGATTCAATGCAATCCCTATCAAAACACCAATGACATATTTCACAGATAAAGAAAAAATATTTCAAAAATGTATATGGAGCCTCAGCAATTTTGAGAAAGAAGAACAAAGTAAGAAGAATCATAATACCTGATATCAAACAATGTTACAAGGCCACTGTAATCAAAACAGTCTGGTACTGGCATAAGAACAGACATATAGACCAATGGAACAGAATAGAGAACCTAGAAATAAACCCTTGTCAATATGGTCAGTTAATATTTGACAAAGGGTGAAGGAATATAAAATGAAGTAAAAATAGCCTCTGCAACAAATGGTGTTGGGAGATCTTGACAAGTACATACAAAAAATGAAACTAGACCACCAACTCATACCATACACCAAAATAAACAAGATGGATAAAAGACTTAAATATAAATTGTGGCACCATAAAAGTCCTAGAAGAAAACATAAGCAGGAAAATTTCAGGTATCCCACCCAGTAATATTTTCACTGATACATCTCCTAGGGAAAGGGAGATAAAGGAAAGAATAAACAAATGAGGCTACAACACTGCTAGGACTATACCCTAAGAATCCTGAATCACCAATTCAAAAGAACCTATGCAACCTAATGTTCATAGCAGTGTTACTTATAATAGCCAAGGGCTGGAAATAGCCTAAGTGTCCATCAGTAAATGAGTGGATCAAAAAAAAAACTGGTACATTTACACAATGAATGCTACATAGCAGAAAGAAAGAAGGAGCTCCTACCCTTCATGACAGCATGGATGGAACTGGAAAACATATGCTAAGTGAAATAAGCTAGGCAATTACCTTACGATCTCACCTATAAGTGGAACCTAATCAACACAAACAAATGAGCAAAAGAGAACCAGATACTTGAAAATAAAGAACAAACTGACAGTGACCAGAGGGGAGAGGGGGGATAATGGGGGAAAGAAGGAGAAGGTGCAAGCAAAGGAACATGAACAGAGGACTCATGGGCACAGACAATGGTGGGAAAGATTGACTGTGGAAGTGGGGTAGCTGGGTAGGAGTGAGCAATGGGGAAACAAAGCAGGACAACTGTAAATGAACAACAATTAAAAAAACAAATTTTAAAACTTGTCACTATTAAAATAAATAATCTAAAGTAGAAGTAACTCAGAGGAAAAAATATTTAATATTTATACATGAATATATAAGACCACAGGAAAATGTTCACATGACAACAATTGATATTTAAGCATTCTTCCTCCACTATCTGGTCCATAATCCCTTTGTTTGCAGCCAGCACTTCAGAATGTTTTGATTGGCTGGGTGATCTATAAATTCATGGTAGTCTTTCTCACAAGAGTTTACTGGTCTTCCAAATACCTATATTATCAGTTCCAAGTGTACTTTCTATTCCTTCATTATGTTTCCTTTATAATAAGTATAATTGCCTACTTTAACACTGAAAGCCCTCATTTTATCACTTCAAACAGTGGCATCAGAACTCCAAATTGGAAGACGATTTCAATGACGCTATTGGATGTCCTCTGGAGGACACTTTCAATACATTCCCACCTTAGATACTATGAAATCTAAACCAAGGGTAGGCAAACTATTTCTGTAAAAGGTCAGATAGTAAACACTGTATACTTGTTAGGCTATATGGCCTTTTTTAAAATAACTAATTCTACTGTTATTATATGAAAGCATAGACAACATATAAACACATAGGTGTGGCCATTCTCCAATAAAATCTACAAAAACTGGTGGCAAACTAGGTCAGTGTCACTGAATACAGGTTGCAGTCTTCTTTCTCTAAACTATCAGAACCTGAAGAAACAAGTAAACAAGTAAATGTGAAAATGAGATATTAAACTTTATGGTGAAAAATGCCACTTTTAATTGCATGGTCTTAGTTCCTAAACCTGTGTTTTGGCTATAAATTAGACATGACAATGCATCAATCTCTGGTTCAAAGAATAATTACACATCCAGTAAAATATCAACCTACCATTGCACACTGGCATCTAGAACTGTAACTAAGTGATGCCTCTAAAAGTTCCTGTTATTCTGGTGGATGAGTTAGCACTCACCAAAGATTTCACTAGGTTCATTTGCTTTAATTAATTCATTAACTAACTGCCCAACCCTTAGGTGTACATGAGCAGAAGCAATGTTGTGTATAAGTAATGATGATTCGGGTACTCAGTAATTCCACGGATAGTTTTACTGGCCAAGACATCTATGCAAGAAAGTCATGTAAAATCCAGAACATAATTTAAATGATATAAAATTGCTGCCCCAGTCACCACGTGGCTGGTTGGTTCCCCATGAATATGGTAATACATAGGAACTGAGTACAGAACTTTCCGACAAGTTGGGTACTTAGCATTGACATGAATAAGATCAGCTTTGATAAATGGAAGTCTGTATTATTAATCCTAGGTATAATCCTCAAATCTTTTGAGTGTGCATTGGGATGACTAGAGGCAAGAGGCTAAACTGGTCAGTATTATTATTAAAATGTATGGTTATTATCCTTTTTTCCCAACACAGTCTCTATGGTAAATAATCACATATCCCATTGGGGAAAAATATGAGAAAGCATTACCACACAATCTTAGGTTTTTATCACAAAGTCTTTTCTCAAAATTTCTCGTCCTAACTTTTAACCAAGAGGCTCTGGTTCTGTGATATGACAACACAGGTGTAAGTATTATAAGAAGACTTTTAATGAATACTTTCAGGCGTAGTGAAGTATTTTTTCTGCAGATGAATTTTTTCCTTGATTATATGCATCAAGCAAGACTTTAGTGGGATCAAATATATTTTGGTCCTAAGAACTCTGGTGTGCTTTTTGCTGCTATCAACCTCTGGTCCTATTCGGGTACTCAGGTTGTGCTGTTCCCAACTGCATGACAATAAACATGCTCCTTGTCTCTGGTAGTTAAATTAATTGCTTTCTGCCAGCTGAATATGCATCTATCTACTTAAATGTATTAGTTTGCTATGGCTGGTATAACAAAATACCACAGACTAAATGGAGGCTAAAAATATAAGGACAAGATTTTGGCATGCTTGGTTTCCTCTTATGCTGCACTCTTTGTCTTGCAGAGGGCCATATTCTCACCCTGTACTTCGGAGATCACTCCTTGGTTTACATGTGTCTATATTGCAGTCCCCTCTTTTTATGAGGACACCAGTCTTACTGAATATGACCCACCTATAAACCTAATTTTACCTTATTACCTCCCTAAAGGCCTCATATTCAAGTGCAATCACATACTGAAGTACTGGAGGTGAAGAATGCAACATAAGGATTTGAGGGGGACACAATTCATCCCATACACCATCTCGTTTGAAATGCGGTCATCTATTTTAATGACATCAGTGCCAGCATCTTAGATCATAGAAAAGAATCAGTAACAATGCTTTTCAATGTTGCTGGCACTCTGCCTCACTAATGTATGCTCGAAGTCCTGATGAAGGAAGTGATTCCTGTGCCTTCTACCAGAGTATTATTAAGAGGTAAATAAGCTACTGTTTTATGGTAATTCTGTTTCAGTAGTCCTTATAATCTAAATCCTTGGTTATATACTCTGGTTTGTTTTATAAATCTTTCACCTTTTACTAAATCTTTGGATTACTGTCTCCATATTAGACTAAGAAATTTTTGGCATCTTGTTTTCAATTATTATAAGCTGTCATTATTTAGGTTCTAGTCAACCTACCAGGGAATAGTTAGAATTACTCACAATATTTTTAATCCAGCACATTCCATCCAAAATTCCTGGTACCATATTTTGCCATGTACAATGCACACCCACATTTTTGGCCCAAAATGTCAGGACAAAAATCTTTCATTTTAAATTTTTTATTCAATTATTTATTTATTTATATGTAGAAACAAAACTGGTTATGGTATTCCAGGGTATTGTTTTGCATATGGATATCGTTATTGCTTTCTAGAGTTCCACTTTTAAAGGAAAAGTATAAATAAATAAATTGAAAACATTTATATAGATATCAAATTAGTACTACCCATGTATAATGCACATCTTTATTTCCCCTCAAAAATTTGGACAAAAAAGTGCACATTATACATAGCAAAATACGGTGATTTTATCTGGCATAGTAAATTCAGTCTCATCTAAAATGTGTTCTTCTCTCTTGTTCTAATACCATTAATTTACATACATTTTTCTAATTTTGGTTAGTACAAATCTTGGTTTGCAAACCTGGCCTTGAGCTTCCTGGCTGTCCACACTTTATGCGGAAGGCTGGGAGACACCAAAGAAAAAGGCAGACTGGTCCGGTTTGATAGGTGGCAGGTTTAATAAGCAAGGGAGCCAGGAAACTTACTGATGTGGCTTGCCTTGGGTGGTTGCAAGACAAGTAGTTTTCCACATCTACCCACCCAACTCAAAAGTTTCTATAGTGGCATTGACTGGGTTAGCCAGGTAATTGTGCAAAGGAGGTCTTAAGTGGGTATAGTAACATATCTAGCCCAGATGATCTCATCACCGATTTACCATCACAAGCTTCTGTCCTAAGGTATCTTCCTGCATAGAGAAGGCAAACAGAGTGTGTACTCCAAGCACTGGGGCGGGGGCGAGGGTGGGGGGAGCCTCCAATTGCTGGGATCTAGCTTGTGGGACAAACGAGTGGTTGTGCCTTATTGATGACCCTCCCCAACAATAAAAATAGCAGTTCTTTGGCACTCAGGCTTTCTCTTTTCAGGATGGAAACCTTGTATTTCACATGGAAGAAATTTGGGATCTAACTCTAGTTACGTTAAGAAATGGTGACTGGCACTGGATGTGAAGCATGAGGAAAATGTATTTCTCCTTGGCAAGATTATCTCAAGGTTTTCTAGTACAGCAGGAAAAGAAAAATGAACTTGTGGGACAGGGCAGGAAAGAAAAGGCTGCTTACGATGGAAATGGAGCTCTATGGAATTTAAATATTTTAGATACGTACCAATTCAATCTTATAAATTCTGACACGTGTTTCTTTTCCAATTCTCAAGGTTCCATTCTTTTTTCTAACAGTGTCCTGTTATATCAGAGATATAGTGAGGCAACAGATTAAATTTATTATTAGTTGGATAGTATTTGTAGTTTGCAGTTTTTTTGCTCATAACTATAATAAATGATAAGGTTTTTTAAGCACATCTTTGTGTTACAATTAAGACTGATGAAAGGCTCATTCTGTAGGTTCACCAATATATTTAGAAAAGCCCATTAGCTAGTTTTCTATTCACTTTGAAATATATGATATTCGTTGGCAGGAGCCAATTAGATCTCCCAAGGACTTGCTCTCCATTACAGATGATCAAAAGAAATTATCTATTAATCACTTTGCTATGGGTTACTAGAGTCCCATATTCGAATGATAGAGAGATACTTAATGCTCTTTAAATTCATTGAAACCAGTTAACCTTTTTTGATTCTTATTCCACTGGAGTCTGAAAGCTGAAATCACAATAAATGTCAATTTCTGTAATGAACAGGATTCTTAGAAGCAAACATTGAAAACCACTATTGCAGGTTTCACCAGCAATAAATCTTATTTATTAGACGGTGTTTGGTGGTTCACAGATTCTCTGGGTTGATAAGAATTTGGCTTGGAGAAATAAAATCTAAGACCAAACACCAACCTGCAATGGGGAAATAGTCATAGCTGTGTGAGCTGTTGATTCTGTTCGCCAGGTGCCAGAAAGACATCAATTGCTGCCAGCCTGAGTCAGAACAAGCCTCCGCTGTCCCCGCGACAAAAACATGAAATCCGCACAATGCTTTCCTTCACACACTTCTCTCTTCTAAATGAAATCCTGAGTATGTGTGATTGACATTACCTATATTTATGATTGTTTATTTGCAGTTAATGGCAATGCAATTTCTGATATCCACACTGAGAAGATATTAAAGAAATATGACAAATTCACCAGATATATGAATTGTATGCAACATATGTTGAAATGACACAGGCCTTTCCAGTTGCAGGATACAAAGACAAATTTTGCTCAATTCACTTGATGGGATTGTCTAATTAACAGATATTCTATTGCTCAATATCCCCAGTCACCCTAGGGTTTTTTTTAGTTTTTTTTTTTTTTTTTTAAGTTCCTTTCTTTGAGTTATTCATCTGAGATGCATTGGATTTGCTGAATCTAAAATTGGTGATTTGTGTTTATTTTCTTAACAATTTCGAAAGGTTTTATATCTCTTCTGTGATCATTTCTTTTAATTTCTCATTTTGTAGATTATTCAGGAACTCTGATCAGATATATTTTCAATCAACTTACACTATCATATATGTTGCTTTGTTTCTCTTTTATATTTTTTTAATTTATTTTTCTTTCTTGGTTGCATTTTTAATAGTTTAATTCAATTTAAATTGCAGTTAACTTTCTCTTCAGTTGCATCTAAACTGTTGCTAATCTAATCTAAATCTTTAATTAGGCTGTTACATTTTTTCATATCAATACTTACATAGTTTATATATTATTCATTTCATTTTTAATATACTTTTCTGATGATTCATGAATATTAGCAATATTCTCTTTTATTTCTTAGAATCCTTTAAATATATGAAGCTATATTATATCTCATATTATCAATATCATAAGTCTTCCCATGTTTGTTTCTAATGTCCATTCTTTCTGCAAACTCACTTCCCCTGTTGTTTCTTTAATTGAGTGCTGAATGAGTTTTGACCATGAAGTTTGTTTGGAACTTTATCCATAATAATTTTTTACGGTCCATGTGAAATTGTTTTCTTCCTGAAGTAGATTTTATAGTGGTCTAATGGTTGTGCTGAACCAAGGTTAGCTGGAGTCTACTCTAAAAGAGATTATCCATGTGTCGAGGAACTGTGTAAATATTGTAAATTTATGCCATGATTCCACATAACAGGTGACTTAAATATCTTTATTTATAATTGATATATTTTTATTTATTTAAATGTGCAGTTGAAAACAGGAAAGTTTATTTATTGCTTATTTCTGTTTTGCAATTTTTTTCTTGTTTAATCTTGCACTGATAACATAAGAACTGAACTTTATGTAGGTTATGATATTATACTTTCTATATTGGGTAGGCTCTAGGCTTTATTTCCCTCATCTGTAATCTTATGTAACCATTAAAATTAAGCTCAAATTTTTTCGCAAGATATCTTGAAGGTGAAAGCTGACTTGGTACTACCTCATCACACAAAGTGTTTCACTTTTATTTTGTTATCCTCTAGAGTCTTCGATTTATTACAACTCAAGGATGCATTTTTAAGCACTAAAAAATCGCCCACCTTTTAAAGATACATTTATTTATCTGAAGAGTTATTCATGGAATTTAGTACATCATACCATGTTACTCCACTGTTTAATATTTAGTGAAAGGAGAACATCTAAAACAAAACAACATTGTCTTACAGTAAAGTTAATGAGAAGTATGACTGTATTTGCTTAATGATTTTTCATGGAACTTTAAAGTTTTTATTTTGAAGTCCATGTGTTACTCTTTACCTGTTAAAGAATCAATACTGTTTGCAAGTGTCATGAATCTTAGGCCTTAGTGACTATGGACCAAGATGACTTAGCCATTAGAAGACATGAGAGGCATATAAACCTTCCACTTCTCATTAATTCATTTTAGGTAATAGGCCAATATAAATTATTAATTACATCTCCATTTTTTCAAAGTTTCTCCTAATATTAATAACATACATTCTATCACTGCTAAAAATTAGGATATGCAGTGACGTGCTACTTTTCATATACTTATGGATTTTTGGTAGAAAAATGCTGCCTTTAAGCAAAGAATATTAATAATGATAATATACTCACTAAGAAAATGTTACTACAAATACATTGATCATGATTTTTAAAATGGTAAGTTCAACATTACTATCTGAATATAGAATTCATTTGGGAAGAATAAAATGAAATTTTGTTATTTCATTATTGAAATAACAAAATTTAAATTTTATTGAACCTAGTTCATTGACTAATTTGTCATCAAAATAAGAAAAATAATAATAATTAAATTAAAAGGAAAAAAAGCTGTTATTTGCAGTGTTAGCTACTTATTTTTGGTGGTCTTCAGTATGTAAAAGCATGTTGCACTGAAGAGAAGAATAGGGGTTTTGTATATTGAAAGATGATACATTTATCTGAAATATATATCATCAGCAGTTGGAGAAAAAGAAAAATGCAATATTATTTAAATAATCCATAAATATGTATGTTTAAATGATTCAGTTTATTTTACAACTATATTACTCTAGAGGATGTCTTAATTAAATCCATTTTAGTAGTTATTAAAACTGAAAATTCTCAATTCTATAACACAATGAAAATTTCTTATGAGTTGAGCAAATGAGATATTCTACATTCTCAAACATTTCCATTATGGTAATTATTTAAGGTTGCTAAGTATTGTGTTTTTTCAATAAAACTTTATTATGAAGTTTGTGTAAACTTTCATTTAAATTAACATAATATTTTATGGGCATTTATAAATTTCTCCAGTTATCAGTTATGTACTGATTAGGGTTGTAACAGTGACTATAATGATTAAACACTCAGCAGTTAATTCTCCACAAATAACATATTTCTTTGATGAGCAACCCAAACCTGGTTTGGTAGATCATAAAATTTTAAGAGCTCAGGCTGTCTGTTTTTCTGCTCTGCTGCACATACATTTCATTCTTGAGATGGCTCCCTTCTGAAGTGCTATGATGAAAGGTGTGGGTTCATATAGAAATACTTTATTATGGAAAATGAAGACAGATGCAAAATTTAGCAAAGCAAATAATAATCAATACAAGACAAAAGCCTGCCCTATTATACCAAGTATGATTGAGAACAGAAATTATGCAAACATTTTTTTTCTCAATTTTTCCTGTTTGTGGGAAAATAAAGACTTCCACTCTTGCACTGCGATGTTTTCCTCAGGACTGGTGCAGTGTTTTTGATTATAGTCATAATTTGATTATTAAGGAAATATGACATGGGTCCAGTGAGGGGAATTGGTGATTGCAGCATATCCCGATTGTTGTGGACTGCTTATTTTTGTTCCCACCATTCACACCTTGAAACCCTAACCATCAAAGTGATGGCATTTGGAGTGGAGCTTTTGGGAGGACATGATGAGATTAGTGTCCTTATAAGAAGAAACACAAGAGAGCTCGCTTCTCTCTCTGCTCTGTCCCATGTGAGAAACAAGAAGGCAACTATCTGCAAGCACAGAAGAGAGCTTTCACCAGACACCTGGTCTTCCAGAACTTTGATCTTGGTCTTCTCAGCCTCGAGAACTGTGAAAAATGATTTTTTTATTCTTGTTTATCCTATTACAGTTGCCCCAATTTTTTCCCCTTTGCCTTCCTCTGCCCTGCCCAACCCCACTCCCACAATCCATCCCCGCTCCGTTGCCCATGTCCATGGGTCATTCATACACACTCTTTAACTACACCCTTCCTCTTCTGTCCACCATCCCCACGCACTTTCCTCTGGAGGGTGTCAGTCTGTTCCCTGTTTCCATGCCTCGGGTTCTGTTTTGCTCATTAGATTATATTGTTCATTAGGTTCCACTTATAAGTGAGAACATATGGTATTTGTCTTTCATCAACTGGCTTATTTCACTTAGCAGAATAGTCTCCAGTTCCATCTATGCTGTAGCAAAGGGTAGAAATTCCTTATTTTTTTCTTTCTGCTGCATAGTATTCCATTGTGTAGATAAAGCACAGTTTTTTTAATCCAGTCATCTACTGATGTACACTTAGGCTGTTTCCAAAACTCAGCTATTGTAAATAGTTCACTGCTGTGAACTTCTGTCCCTGGGAATGTAGCCACTGTGGAAAACATATGGAGTTTCCTCAAAAAATTAAAAATGAATTTTTTTTTGTCTAAGCCATTTACTATATAATATTTTTGTTGTAGCAATCTCAACTAAGACACTAATACACTGTGGTATTTGGGATTGGGATTTTCTTCCTAAATCATGGCTGTGAAAAAGAGTGCAGATGAGTGAAACTAGGGTTCTCTTAAAGAAAAGTTAATAATAGAACTGAAAATTGAATGGAAACAACCAAAGGGGTAAGAATCTCTTTTTCTGTATTTTGTTCAAGGTTTCCCCATTTGCAAAAGTAGATTTTGAATGACAAAAATCTCTTCTAATCACTAGAATCTATTTGATGATGAGATATTCTATATAAACTTGGGTCCTAAAAAATGTTAAAATATCAGTAAAAAATAATGGTAGAAACATTTATCAAAATACTATTTAAAAATAAGCCATGAAAATTCATTAAAAGTTATAGAATTAATTTATCTTCTGTGGAAAACTAAAATCCATCCTTTTGAGAAATAACGATGGCAGTAGCTACTTTATGATGATAAATACAATATTAACATGTCGGTATCACAGAAGGCGAAACAAATCATGAATTATTGGTTAAAGATACACTAGTTGACAGAGGGCATTGAACATGTGTATTTATGCTGCATTGTTATATGATTAATTACAAAAAGGCAAAAATTAAGTCTCTATGCCCAGAAATGAAAGCCACAATCCCTCTGCAGTTTGGCTTGAACTAAAATACATGAAATAGAAATTGGTATCACTCTAAAATAAAGAGAAATTATTTGCATGCTTAAAATATGTATAATACAAAAAATATCTATATATAAAAATATCTATATATAAAAAACATCTAGTAATGATGTCAAGTGGCTAAGAGGTATGCTGTTGAGCACAGGCACGCCACATTCAGATAGTCTAGGCTGCATATGTAGTACCTACTCTTTCCGTTGAGTAATGTGTGACTTTGATTAGATTGCTTCACCTTCCTTTTCTTTAATTTCTTCATCTGTAAAATGAAGATGAGAAGGATAGAAATCTGTAGTGATATTGTCAATTTCAGCTTACCACTGTCTAAACCGTGATGTCATTATTCATTTATTTTTTTCAAGTCTACTGGATATTTATTATTTCTAAACAGCATGACTATGAATTTTTGCATGAGGTAAAGCCAAGGTTCTTTAATGAAAACAAGCAGACTCATTGGTAGTGTTTCCTGTTCTGAGTTCAACATATTTCATTGTATTATATTTTACTTGAAGATAAAATAAATGATAAAATCATGAATTATACAAGTTGGCTATCTGCTCTTATTTTTAAAACTACAAAATTAATAAAAGTATTTTTCATGATTGTAAACTCTAGAATGATTATTGCTGACTACTATTTTCCTAAAACACAGATTTTGAGCTACTTTGAGGGAACTACCTAGGTGCTGTGAACTGACAATACATCAGAAGAACACTCATAATACTAACTCTACAAAATTCAGAAGTCCTAACAATCTCAAAGTATTATTGCTGCCTTTGCACACTTGAAGGGTCTTTCTCAATTCTAAAACGCATGCAACATATTTTGTTTGACAGAGACATAGAAAACATTATTTCAAGGGTGTGACCTGCATTTTGGAATACTGAAAGACAAAATATAAAACAAAATATTTCAAATTTCAGTGCACATGGAATATTTTTTTAATGAGAGAAACTAACTTTCTGTTTGTATTTAAGACTAACTGGTAAATGAATACCACATATATAGTTTCTGCAGCATGCTGTAGATACTTGAGAATCTCTATATTAAATAAAAATGAAATCATTGATATGAAAATGAACAAGCAATACAGGAGAATTCAGTGTAGTATCTTAGGCTTAAAATGCAAAAAAGAAAAAAAAAACTACATTTCTAAGGGACTTCAAAGAGAAACTTTCTAACAATGAAGAAAAGCAGCAGGAAGATTGAAAGACCTATATTTAAATATGGATCAGTATTTCATGTATTTGATGTGCTGTGTCTCCTTGCTTATACTGCAAGTTTTTATTAAACAATGATACCATTCTGTTTATATTTGAATTCTACTCATGCCCTTTTTATAGCATTTAGAAGACTTTATATTGATAACGAGCTTTTTTTGGCCAAATCTAGGAAATATTTTAATATCAGTAACTGTCGATTCCACTTTCTTCAGACTCCTGAACCCATTACTCTCCTAGAACTGTTTGTACATTGATCATCTGTGCAAGCTGACAGAGAAAATATTTTTCTAAGGATGTTTCATATTTCCAAGTTGAGAAAAAAAATTTTATAACCTCAAAATGAAGGTCAGTGTCACAAACATAAAACAAGAGTATAGCTCAACCCAGGCAATTCTATGACAGGTTAACCTGATGTGGTTTAAATATGCTGCTTTCTGAGGATTTGATTAAATGTGGATTACCAAGGGAGCAGTATGGACTGAATCTCCTTTGAGCAATTCTCAATAAATATTCAGATATGTTCAGTGTAACTTACTAAAGAGTTATATTTTACTGACAAACATTTGGTTTATCAACATTCTGTGTTGTCAACTAAGGACAGAGTCATATTGTATGAGTTCCAGAAGCTGGGGCTGATACCTTCTCAAAAACATTGAGTAAATCATTCAGGAAAACTTCCTGTAAGGCTATCTTACTTTGCCCTGTACTTTTTCCTTAAGGAAGAATTCTAAGTTTGCATTTACACAGAAGTGAGCGATTGAATATGGCCAAGAGTTATTCCTACATAGAACCATTTATTCATGAGTTAATTCAATTATTCAATTATGCCACATATATATTTATGTATGTATCTTTATATTAACTGGTTATTATTATGTGATTAGAACTATGTCCAACAGCCTTCAGAATTTTACCTCAATGAAATTTTAAAGAAGCTTTTACCAAATTCCTACTCTGAGTATTAAACACACACACACACACACACACACACACACACACACACACACACACACTACCCATAAAACACTAACAGTAAGCAAGGTAATATTCTAGTAAAGAGATTTCTAAATAAACAAATACATTGACTTACACATTAGAGGTGGAGAAAATAGATATGTAGAGACATCAAAGATAATTATTTTAATTTTAAAATGGTTCATCTAAGTCTTTCTAAAATTAATAATACCACAACTCCTGTTAGACACTGTTGACATTAGGAAATGCCATATCTTTGTATTAGAGAAATAATTATGCTGGGTGATTCAGATAGTCACTTAAATTATTTATTCCAATATTCTTTCTTTCATTTGTAACTCTGAAAAACAGCAGTAAGAAACCTGGTTATACTAAACAAACAGCTGCTAATCCATAGGGAGAATGATAGAGCATACTGTGAGAGCCATGGCTATTCCCTGTGCATTTGTCTCACTTCACTATTAAATCCTCCATTTTCAACCTCAATAATAGTGTAAGATTTTCTTTATCACATGGATGTTTCATGTAACTACATAATCACATGCACTTATACTAATTATGTGTCATAATTAGAACAGGTAATTGTTATGTTAGTATACCTAATTACATAGTTGAGCACTTACTGCAGCAAATGTACTTTGTACTGTTTGAGTAATATATACATAATATTCATAATAAGTAATTCCTTAAAGCTCTCACAAAGTAAAACTATTAAAATCAATAAAAAGTAAATATAAATCCAGATTTTAATAAAACTGATGGAATCAAACTTAGAAAGTACTAAAGTGTCTTTTACAGGAATAAAGTATATTAATTGAAATTTAACTTAGAATTTCCGATCTATAAACATACTTGATATGCAGAATTTAAGACTTAGAATTTTTAAGTTATTTCTCGGTAGTTTTTAAATTATTGATGTTGAAATCAAAGCTCTTGTATATCTGCCCTCTATACCAATATAGAACATAGCCAGCTATTCATGTCCAGACCTGTTTTTTTATGCGTTTGTATGAAAACAAATGGGATACATAAAAAACAGTGGAAAAGTGACCCAGTGATCCTACTTCTGGGAATATAGCTGAAGAAACCAAAAATACTAATTTGAAAGAATATAAACGTCCCTATGTGTTATTTACAAATGCCACGATTTGGAAGCAACCCAAGTGTCCTTCAGTAGATGAGTGGATAACTATGGGACATTTACACAAGGGAATATTACTCAGCCATAAAAAAGAAGAAACGTTTACCCATTGTGACAGCATGGATGGACCTGGAGAACATTAAGCTAAGTGAAATAAGCCAGTCAGAGAAAGACAAATACCATGTGATTTCATTCATGTGTAGAATCTATTGAACAAACTGAACTAACAAGCAGAAAAGAGATAAATTCATATATTCTAGAGAGCAAGCTGACGACTTGGGTTGGGGGTAGGGGTGGAAGGTTGAAGGAAAAAGGACTCATGGACATGGACAATAATGTGGTGATTGCTAGGGGGAGGAGGGTATAAGGGTACTAAATGGCAATGGGAAAACATTTTTATTTAAAAATAAATAAAATAGTATACTTTATTGGGTAAAAAAGTCAGTCATATATATTTTCCCATGTATGTGTTGTGAAATGTTGCAATTTCAATAAATAGAATGTATGGAAAGGTAATAACTAACATATATTGTACACATTTCTTTCTTTTCTTCACAAATTTGCCTTAAAGTATTAGGATTCCTTGTGGGGATTTTTAAGTTAAGACTATAAACTTTTCATAATTCTTTTTTTGTAAAGAATATATTTAATCTTTGTTGTATTTTTCATACTACCTTTTAGTACCATTATACCCCCACCTCCTGCAGTCACCACACTGTCGTCCATGTCCATGAGTCCTTTTTCCTGTTTGCTCAGTCCCTCCACCTCTAACCTCCCCCAGTGGAGAGCTGTCATTGTGCTCGCCATCTGTGACATTGTTCATATTTCATACGAGGCACCTTTCTAGAAGTAAGTAATCTCGTTTAAGGTTTAACTAATAATCAGCTCTGGCTGGTGTAGCTCAGTGGATTGATTGTGGGCTGTGAACCAAAGGGTTGCCGGTTCGATTCCCAGTCAGGGCACATGCCTGGGTTCCAGGCCAGGTCCCCAGTGGGGGCCATGTGAGAGGCAACCACACATTGATATTTCTCTCGCTCTCTTTCTCCCTCCCTTCCCTTCTGTCTAAAAATAAATAAAATAAAATCTTTAAAAAAAAGGTTTAACTAATAATTAGCCTATAGTTACAAATTTAATGGTTATCCCCATTTTACACACAACAAAACTTAAGAGAGTGGCTCTTTGGTGCTGAGAGATTAATAGCATACTGTACTATCCATGCAAAATTAAGTTTAAAATGACACGGGTTAACAGAAAAAAATCTCAATTCTTTTTACAAGAATTTTGCTAATAGTATATAGCAAAAAGTTGGAAAGATTTTTATATGTAGAAAAATTCTTTACTTCCAACATAATGTGATGCATGCAACTAGCCTTTGTGATTATAAAGCTGGCTGTATCCTCTACTTCAAACCACTAAATGATAACTGTTTCAATTAAAATATAATATTTTGAATTACAAATAAAAACAACATGTTAGAACAAGGTAAAAATACAAAACATTTGTGAAAGAACAGTGTTTTGTTTTATTGCTTTTTAATCCTCACCTGAGGATATATTTATTGATTTTAGAGAGAGAAGGGGGAAGAGAGAGAGACATCAATGTGAAAATCCTCAATCAGTTGCCTCCTGTACATACCCAGACAAGGAATCTGCCCCGAAACCTAGGCATGTGCCCTCACCAGGGATCAAATTTGTGAACATTTGGGGTATAGGGAAAATGCTCCAGCCAACTGAGCCACCCAGCCAGGCCAGGTACAGTGTTTTCAATGAGAGTGCCTTGCATGTGTTTTGTGTAATTTCCTGATATAAATTGTAACCTGTAGTCTCATTTCTACAGGAAAAATTTTTACTATCTATTTACTTAAATATTATATTTCACTAGTTAAAATACTCCACAGAAAAGATAAAGAGACAGGAAATCACGTGGCTGGAAAAATGTGCTTTGAGCACAATTCTGATACAATACTTTCATGTGTAACATGGTTAACGGCTCCGTAAATGATCACATGGTTGAGGGTTTTCTTTTGTTCGTTTTCTCGTTGCATTTTCTGTTAATGGGCCATTTCTTCTAACCTTGCACATTGTGGAAGTAATTTAAGAGTATAATTCTCTCAGAAACAAATGTGTGGTGTTCAAGTAATCAGTAACTAGGTATCAAAAAAAAAAATTAAACATTTGCTCTCTGTTGTATTTTTTAATTGAGGGAAAGTTATTCTATGTTGTTATGTAAAGCTATTTTAGATTACTATAGTAGAAATGATAATTACTAGTAAAAGAACAATCATAATAAATTAATTTCTGATACTCAATTCAGTCTAATCTAGAACTGAAACTTTATAGAAGTTATATTTCTAAAGGAAGAATTTTCTACATTCCTTTAGAATTCAGACTTGGGGTAGGGGACAGACAATAAATTAATAGAAACATAGGTCTTCTTGTTACAGAGCAGGGCGGGGGCACCCAACCATATCCCAACCCCACAGAAGGTTTGTTATGCTCACTGCCAATGGAAAGACGTCTATCAAGGCCAGAGACTGGTGAAAAGGAAAGGAATTATTTATTTACAAGTTATACAGTCTTGAAGTAATGACTTAAGGTCTCCTTTAAAATACTAGAGTTCTCTAGAATACCCACAAACACACACAGTCCTTCCTTCTGCCCACTGCCCAGTCCAGGGGACCGTATCTCAGGGAAAGAAGTAGAAGTCTGTGATTCAGGCAGCCCCTCAGTTTCAACACCATGCACTGTGTCGCCACCACAATCTCCAGTTAATCCAAAACCATGTAGCACCTTCTCATGGCCCACCAGCAAGAGTCCTTTCACCCCTTTTCTTCCAGGCAAAGTCTCTCCTTCTTCCTAGGTCACGTGGCAAAAGGAGCCACCCAAATCCACGTGGTCCTCTCTCTGTCTCTCAGGTCGAGGGGTCCCCACTCTGCCAAAGCCTTGCGGTCCAGACCCCATTATGGCTGCCATGCCTGAGTTTAAATCCCCACACCAATCTTCCTCTGCAGCCCCATTTCCGACTCCTCCTTCCATCAGCTACACCTGCCAGCACTTCATATTCTTCCAGCTTTTCTGGGCTGCCATGGTAACTGTGGGCAGGTGTGGCCCCATGGCATGGAACCAAGCATCTCCAAGCTCTCACACAGGCGCTGTGTCCTGGGGGAGTTGCCTGCTAGTTACATCTTGGGTGGCAGTCACTTCCATCCCCCTGGCTCAAAGCATGACCACAGCTATTTAGCACATCTATGAAATCAGTTAAAGGTTACAGATATATTAAATGACCATGACAGAAGTTGGCTGCAAAGCTGCTGCTATACAAAACAGCTCTGAATGGCCCTTCTCCCTGTGTCCCATCCCCCCACCCCGGTTCAGACTTGTGGGGGTGAGGACATCCTATACATATTTTTTCTAATATTTCCGGGGCACCTTGACTTCTGGACCCCATTACAAATCCCTGTCTGGGCCCACCTCTTGGCTGTACCCTGTTACATTCTTTCTTATAGCCACAAAGGAATTAAACACTAACATCTCTTCTTTAAAGTTTCTTCTCCATTCTGTGGTAGAGCTGCTCAGATGATCCTTTCATTACCATCTTCTAAAAACTTAACGCTCCCAATGACTTTATGATGACATATCCAAATCACTGCAGTCTCCTGTTGGCAGCGTTTGATGTGGATAGCTCCACCCTCATTCTCAGAATTTCTCTACTTATCTATAAAGACACCACACTTTCTTGGTTATCACCTGACCATGGTTATCCTTTAGATATTCACAATTTTCTTCTATCCTATGGCATTAACCTATATTTAGCACACAGAATTGTCTTTCCCCACCCAATTCACACTTGTAGTTCTCCGTAGGATTAAAAGATTAGTGTGTGTTAGCATAAACTCTGGGAAAATAAGTTATTGTGGTATGCATTGGTATTAATCAAATAGAATGTTGTTAATCTCGTGATTTTTACCAGCAATTTATTTAAAATAAACTGTATCATGTCTTCAAGAAAATAATGGTTTGATATATAACAGCTGAATTAGAATAATGACACTATGATTTTTAATAGGGATGAAAGGAAATTGAATTTAGGCACTTAAATCAAATCTAATAATCGGCACGGGCATATTCTTAGAACATGGGAAGGATTCCTCTTTGATGTGAAGCAGGGCATTTTGCATCCATTAATAATCCTTCATTGCATTCAGCATTGAGACCCAAGTTTTGCTATAACCAGCAAATCTTTAATCCCTGTCTCCTTTATCTGAAATTCTAATACATGTGGATTTACTTTTATGTAACTTTTCAGCCTTTTGTGCCCTGAGAGAGTATACTATTTGTAGGTCTGATAGAGAAATGATTGAAGAAGAAATTTCATGTATAAACCTTTCACTGGCGTTCGGATCAAAGCAATAGCAAAAGTACTCACTATTTTGATGAAAAGATAATATCAAGAGATAGAGAGTTTAATTCTGCTTCTGACAGTAATGGTGACTAATTTCTCAGAATCTTAATTTGTTCTTATGTAAAATGAGGGAATGATATAGGATAATTTTGAAGATCCCACAGAGTTCTTAAAAAATCAATCTTTGTATGCTACATAAAATTATATTGTAATACATACCATATTATCAAAAAAGAATTCCAGACACGAAGATTTAAAAAATCCATGATTTTATAAAATTCTGAAGTTTTTGCAGCTCTCTTTGATGATTCTAATAACCACATTTTTCAACTTGGTCATCATTATCTTAGAGAATGTGGATATATAATTTTCACTTGGAAACATACAACAGTGGAGGTCTCATTCCATGGTAAATATGGCAATTTATTACAACCTAAGTTAACAGCATGGACATTTAAATAATACAACATACAATATTCTTTATGTACATAATTTTATTTCTGGTGAGCTGGTTCGGCGCTATTAAGAGAGGTAACATTCTCTAAGAAGAAATAAGGACCAGAGAAAAATCTCAGGTCAGTAGTATGTCTGTCAGTTTGAGTCCTCGAGGAAGCAGATGCCAAGACAGAATTAGGAAACAAAAGCATGCATTGAGGGACGTGCCCAGGAACACCAAAAAGAAGGAGCCAGCGTAGGCGGGGAGAGCCTTGAGACCCCACTGCACAGCTGACACTTGTGAAAGGAGTGAGGCAAGGGAGGAGGAACCTCACACTGCAGTGCAGCTCTGAGAAAGTGTTGGCTGAGTCATAGCAATGATTACCTGTCTGAGATGTCCTCTTTGGGCAGGATTGCCAAGAACTCCTGCCCCAATTCTGCTCACTAGTTCCCTGGGAACAGTCAGGAGATAGTGTGGCTTCTTCATGAATACTTCAGTGAAAACAGAAGATGCAATTCTACTTCTCACAAAAAGTTTTCTCTTGAGAAGATCTGAGCTGACTCTTCCATGGCTGCCACGATTAGTAGAATTTGCACTTCTACAATTTTTTTGTGCTGTACCTATTCAATGCATATGGAATATTAGACACTTGGAAAAAAAGAATGACATACATTCAGATAAATGATTCTTTGAGAATGAATTTTGTCCTGGACAAATTTCTCAAAAATAAATACCTATTATTTTAATGGAGTAGGTCAGAGTAGAGGCCCCTGAGAATAGGGGAACCCTCCCAGTCCTGCAAAAAGGCAGGGGTTTGGGAAGAGTCCCCATGGAACACAAGGTACAGAGTGTGAGGCACATTGCCTAACAAGGGCAGATTAACATCTGGAGCCTTCCAGAAGGGAGGAACTGCGGAAGAAGGCTGCTGCTGCTCAGGGAAAATTGTAGACATGACTGTGAGAACCCGGAAGACTGACTCATGACATAGCCAGGGTGGAGGCTCATACAGTGCTTGCATGAGCTGCAAGAACTGGATGCCAAACCCAGGAAAGACAGATGCATGTGCACCTGTGCATGACCGGGAAACTGTTGCCCTGGCTAATGATGGCAGCCAAAAGAGGGTCAAAGACACTGAGGAGCTGACAAACATGACAGGTACTAACCCTTCACAGGAAGAGATGGATATTCAGTCACACAGGAATTTCTGATCCAAGCCTTTTAATTGGAGAGTGCCAAGGAACACAAGGTTAGTCTGTCTGTACATCAGTCTGTAGGTCTGTAGGTCCATTGGAAACATCCTCAGCATCCTCCTGCACAGAAGACAGCAGCAGAACTGGCAGTGCTATGGGGACCTGCCTGGCCAAGCACACAGACACACTGGGGAGCTGATGGCTGGAGTAAGGGCAGCTTCAGAGGAGAGACACAGACACTGAGAGGACTCAGGAAGGTGCACAGACTTGTAAGAGATGCCTGGAGCTGAACTGTGACTGGAACTGTTGAGAAGCAGACTTCTGCATTCTTCTGAAGGACTGTACTTTTGAGTGACATATTCTGAAACTGGCCTGTCTTGGCAGAGGAAGGCACGGTTGTTCGTTTGGGAGTGTTTTTAAAAGCAAACTCTCTTGAGGGCTCTCTCCCTTGTACACTGGTATGGAGAAGTCACTCTCTTGCTTTTGCACTTGGTGCAAGCTCTCTCTGTGGGCTTTTGGCATTTGGACATTCTGGGTCACCAGCCCTGCTCCCTGCACAGATGGGAGTGCTCATGGGACCAGGAGATGCTGAGCTTACCAGGGGCAGAGAAGATGGGAGCCCACTCCTGGAGGCAGGGTCCTATGCTGGGATGTGTGATTCCTATGCTGAGACATGGGCTCCAGCTTCTGGGACACCATGATCCAGTGCAGCACAGCACATGGGTCCTGGACTGCCACATGGACACTAAGAGCAGGGCACCTGATCCTGAAGGGGAGAGCTGCCGCGAGAGGATGGTGACTCTGAAACCCATAAAGGCATGTTCCGGAGAGGATGGAGACTGTTTGCATGGCTGGCTTAAGGACAAACAAGGAAATGGGAAATTTCTGGGCATGGTTTTGTCTTGTAGCCATTTGGGGAGCAAGAGAAGTTCTGGGTCTTGTGGGAAAGAAGGCCTCAGAACAGAAGTGCTCTCAGCATCCCCAAGGTTGGAACCCTATTAATAAAAAAAACATTTTCTTCAACAAAAATTGTTGAGTTATATGGATTCAAGGTGCCAAGTGGCCAAAACCCAGTTTGCACAACTACATTAATACTAGGTAAGACTGAGTGACTATTTTATTTATCAATTAAGAAAATTGATCTGGAGGTAGAAACATTTATTGAACATGAGCTGTGACAATCTATTTTATATTTTACATAAATTTCATCATAATAGTTCTGTGACTTTTAGTTCAACAAATGAAAACTGAACTCTTTTTTTGTAGAAACAACATGGACTAATTGAATGATCAGCCCATTAATGCATACTTGTGGAGAGCCTCCAAGGAAATTTTGTGTCTGGTTGGATGCCTTGAATTTACTAAGGATTGTCCTTTCAGGATAAAATGGTATGAAGCCACGCTTGTCATTAAATTTGGGAAATTTTGACAAAGAGTCCTACGAACAAGTGAAGCCTAGGATGATGTTATACATAAATATGCATGAGAAACCAACATTGAAGGAATTTATTTTAAAATTACTTTGTATAATGTCTCTTAGGTTCATTATCATTATTATGTAGTCAAGCATAAGTAAATACATGTTACTGAGAGACAAGAATACAGGGGAGAAACAGGCAGTGGCAAAAATGTCAGCAATAGCAAATGAAGATGCATGAAGTAAGTATTTGACACTAAAATGAGACTAAAGATTTGACACCCTACAAGAGATAGGGTGACTGAAAAATACAGAATAACCACAAGAGGAAGAAAATTAAAAGAAAAAATTAAAAACTTAAAACTAATAATTATTAAGACAAATAAAATGATTACAGTATAAAAAGTTGGCTTACCCAACTACAGATTTGAAACCTTCAAAAGACAACCAAAGAAGACATAACTCCAACGAAATTCTTTTAACTTTTCTAGAAAACAATGGAAAGCATTTTTATATCCCCCCGTTTGTTATAGTGTATTAAGTCGACCTAAAATAATATCTAGGTGAAGAGTCCATGTCCTGCACAATAGATTCTACATATAGTCTAGTGTTCCTAGCAGGGTGCTCGGGGAAATGACAAGAAGCTTATATTGAAGTTCCTTCTGATTTTATTACACAATAAAAGCTAATTAAAAGATTGTGGTGTTTTGCTTTGAGAATTTATAGTTGTGTCTCCAAAGAAGGTATATATTTTCCTATAGTTTTAAATCGCTATATCCCAGACAACTAAATCATGAATAAACCATATTTTCTCCATGCAGTTGGGAAAACACTTATTAATTCTACTGTGTTTTTCACTTCAAAACTTCTGGGTCATTTATCAAATATTAACTTATTTGTGATTAAAGTAGATTATCTATTCAATTAAAACATAAAGTGTATTGATATTTACTAAAAATTTAGTTGTGCATATGTGCTACATCACTGTGCATTGAAATAAAAATACCTATGACATCCATAGATACAACAACATATAATGCCAAAATCCAAAAGTAATATAACCATTTCTATACACAAACTATTTAGATTAACTGTAATAAAGAACAAATCTTGAGAAATAACCTCATAAAATACAAAATAAAAATAATTGAATTAATTAAAATGATTAAATTTTAATTTGTAAAAAATATACAGTAGAAAATAAACATAAATTAGAAAATAGTATCAGCTGTGATCTATTTATGCTCCTTTGCAGTTTTTGATATTAAGTATGTTCGTGCTTGTTTAATGATATAATTTAGATAACTTTATACAATTTTCATTTACACAATTCACACAATTTTATCAGCAGACACATAATTTAATCTGTATGCTAAAAATTATTGACATTTTTTAAGAATTTAATCACATACAATATGCCCGGCTGGTGTAGCTCAGTGGATTGAGCGCGGGCTGGCAACCAGAGGGTCCCAGTTCGATTCCCAGTCAGGGCATATGCCTGGGTTGCGGGCCAGATCCCCAGTGAGGGCCATGTGAGAGGCAACCATACATTGCTCTTTCTCCCTCCCTTCTCCTCTCTCTAAAATTAAATAAATAAAATCTTTTAAAAAATAATTTAATCACATACAATAAATATTAAATTACAATATTCCTTCTTCTATTCTGAACCAGTCAAAGAGCAATTCTTCAAAAGGATAGGTTCTTCTAAAAGTTTATACAAAAATGTATTCAGGGACCCTGACTGGTGTGGCTCAGTTGGTTGCGTATCATCTGCAAAATGAAATGTCATGGATTTGATCCCCAGTTAGGACACAGGCCTGGGATGCAGGTTTGGCCCCTGGTACTAGCGGCAACTGATGGATGTTTCTCTCCCTCTCTTTCTCCCTCCCTTTTCCTCTATCTAAAAAAATATATATATATATTTATTTATTTATTTATTTATTTATATTTATAAACATATATATTTAAATATGTATGCAGGCATCATTAAAATAATCACAATATTAATTCTACCTTAATACATATTTCTCATATGATTTAAGTACTGTTGATGTCTTATTCTGTTTAGTGGACATATTTCCAATCTTCTCCATTGGCTTCTAAGGACATTGAAACTAAAAATAATGTCTTGTAGGTATTTTTTTTTTTTTTTTGCTTAATGTTGAATATATTTATTTGAAGACAATAAAGTGTACTTACAAAAAGATAGGCCTACCTATTGTCAAATCTGACTGGACTGCCAATTCTGGGAAAAAAAACATAAGGGAAAAGATGGTACCTATATAATATGGCTGTTATAAGAATTAAATTTCAGAATATACAAAAGTACCTATAGGGCGTTGCATGTAGTAGTTGCATGGTACATTCTGTTGTTTATTTATTAGTGGATACATACTTAGTAAGTGTTGGCTGATAAAGCAGATATAATAAAATGGAGTATTATTTGGGATAGAAAGTCGTAGTTCTCACCATTAGATATTGTAAATCACAAGCTTAAAAACTCCGCAAATCTGAGAACATATACGATACAGTTTTTGAAAACATTATACTTTGCCACAGACTAGAATGAAATTCTTTCAGTTCTAAATGAAGCATCATTGTATATGTAATGGAATAAGTGTCCAAATAGTATTTTCCCTTATGATGTAACTAAATATCATTTTAAGAAGTATTTACTGTAAATTAGATGATTTTGAAAAAAATATGATTATCCCAATTATTGGGGCTTTTAATTAATTCTCCTTGAATATGTTCTTAATTTTCTATTAGTCTTTATCCTTATCGATAAATTTATAAACCCAATGTAGAAAGGATTGTATTGTCATCTGTTATTTCTTCCAAATTTCTTTCTCAGCTGGTCAGCAGCATTGTTCTTATGTAAGGCTGAAAATGAGAATTTAAAATGTTCGTTGTTTTCCTGGCAAGGTCACGTTGAAATGTATAGGTTGAGTAAGGATTAGAATAGGAAGATTTTATCTAAGGTATTACTTTTATTCCAGATCTTTGCAGAATTGCACAATTCTACTTTGCTATGCTTAGTTTCAGCAGCTGTATACAAAATGAGATTCATCATGTAAACCAATTGCTTCACCTCTGAATGGTTTTCAAAAATCAGTTACACACAATCTTCTCCCACAATAGTACTTACCTGCATTCTCAAAAGGGAGAAATAAAAGAGAAAAAGAAAGAATAAGGGAAATATGCTGTTCATGTGAACTAGGCTTTGTTTGAATTTATTTGTATGCTAATTTAATGCCTTGAGATATATTTTTAACTTCTTTAATAAAAATAATAAAAAAATCTTCTGGAAAGGGTAAAAGCAATACAGTAGGATATACTCTGAAAAACTCCTTTTCTCCGATCTTTTCCAAATAATATAACTCCGCGTATGAGAACACTGTAAAAATTTAAAATAGATAAGCTCCAAATGGTTTAAATAAGCTTTTATGAAAAGTTAATTGGGATGAGAGCCCACACATGTCAAAGTCATGAAACTAGAGAAAATGGGAGAATTTGAGTTGTAGGGAGAAAAAAATCCCTTTGAGACTACAAATTCTGAGCTACCTAATATTGAAAAAACTTCTTACAAAGCAAACAAAGAAGGACTGGAATATGTTAACTATCTTAAATACACTATAAATATAAACAATAACTAGATTTGTTAAAATGTTTTGTCATGCCATATTTCAAGTTAATCTTACTTTATCATCATCATGATAATGATGATTAAATCCTGATTTTTTTCTAGAGAAAAGCTTCCTATGAGTTTCTACTTTAATAGGTTTATTCTAATGTAATTCATAGTCTTGATACAATAATGTTTAAGTTTTATTGAGTCAGCTTGGACTTGGAAATCGAATTTGAATTTCCTCACCAACCTTGTAATATATAATTCAATGGCAAAGCCTTCACAGATCTTGCAAATAATAGTTGTATGGACAGCTCATACTTACATGATGTTAGAAAAAAATATGATTTACTTTGTTGCTTTACTTTTGAGTGCAAATCAAGATTAGCATTTCCTATGGGAAAATAATTTAGTGCAAAAAGCAGCCTTTAGGCTTATTTCTCACTGTTAACAATTTCTTGTGTATTCATCCAGAAATTTAATCTTTCGACTTTATACAAGGGGAGATAGATATATTTTTACAGGCAATATATTCTCCAATTTGTTATATATGCACCAACGTATCTTGGATGCTGAAATACCACTAATGGCTGAACTGTCAAGCACACTCGCATGATTTATACATCTTACCTAGTGTTACGACTCATACAGCATCAATATTTGGGAATTCCCTAAACTATCAGGGTTAGCTTCCCAAAAGTCTCTTTTTCACAGTTGGCATGATACGTATTTCTTTTTCTAATGAAAAGTATGCATATGAAATATATATACATGCGTAATGATGAAACTTTGAACTGTGAAACTGTTGTTCATAGGGTAAACATTAGTATACTTTTCTATGACATTTTTACATGACAAACAGTGTGCAAAAGAGGGGAAAATATTTTTATCAGTGTCTGGCCATGAATATCCTAGTTATTTTCCTGAGATGACCCTTCAAGTCAAAGTTTTCAGTTGTACTGAGTAAAAAAAAGTGGAGAAAGAATATCATACAGGCTCATCTTGCCCTTTCTTAATGAGCCCTTTCTTAATGATGTTTTTTGCTAAACCTATGTTCCATATCATCATCATTTTCAACATAAAAATTCAAGCACACAGGCCCAGCTGGTGTAGCTCAGTGGATTGAGCGCGGCTGGGAACCAAAGTGTCCCGGTTCGATTCCCAGTCGGGGCACATGCCTGGGTTGCAGGCCAGGTCCCCGGTGAGGGCTGTGTGAGAGGCAGCCATACATTGCTCTTTCTCCCTCCCTTCTCCTCTCTAAAAATAAATAAATAAAATCTTAAAAAAAAAATTCCAGCACACATTAGCCCTCAAGACAAATCTTTTTTGCCTTCTTTGTTGATGTAGATTACCTTTTCATGATACACACACAGACACACACACACCCAGAAATATACATATGATTCAGGTATTTGTGTGTAGATGTATATGCGTACTGTGTATGTATTTATTTTTATAAGTATATATTTGATTAAACCATTTTAAAATTAGAAAATCTATCTTTATTTTCTATTTTGAATTATTATAAAAGTAATACATTTATAATAAATATATTTAACAGAATGCCCATGAAACACTTATGCAAAACTAACATCAACTTCTATAATGTGACATATTTAAAAATTTTTAATCTTTTCAACATTTTTATTAAAATACAAAGAATATACATTGTATATACTTTAAACATAAAATATACTCACAATGAAGCAAAAGTGAGCATAAAAGTTAGAAATAAATACAAACTTTTATTTCTAAAATGGAATTTTGCATCCAGACTTTGTTCATGAGTATGTTTCTGTGTATTTGTATAACTCTTTGAATATGATTATTATATGTAGTCTCAAGAAAATAGCAACACTTGTCCATTTAAATAACTTCTTTGGGGTCTGTTACTTGATTTCTTTCTTAGACTGTATTTCATTTATCCATAGCAATTTTTTCACATAGTGAGTCATATTTTATGGCATTGCTCTTACATCATTTTTGATTAGCCATTACTGGTTTAACTCCCCATGTAGACTAGGAAACTGTTGATAGGATAAACATTAGCATCATTTATTTTGTATGACATTTTTATGTGAGAAACAGTGCTGCTAATATAATTATGAGATGGTCTAGAGCTGTTAATTCCACGAAGTTTATTGTGATTTTATTGGAATTCTGTGGATTATGATGGTTACCAATTAATTTATGTAATGTAATGAGCTCTTCATTTTGTTCATCAGGAATTAAAAAGATGTCCACACTATAGCTTTTTGATTTTAGAGATTCAATTATCCTCCATTTTTCTAATCATAGTGGTAGTGATACTGGTTTCTACATATGATGCCTTCACATTTTTATTAAGAATAAGAAAACTAGAAAGACATTGCTGACATGAAAATTATCTAATGTGAAATGTAGCATTCTATGTGAAAATATACTCATTCATAGGTAACACAAATAATGAAAATTATGTTAATGTCATCATATTTTCCTGAGAGCCAGTGTGTGCTTGGATTGTTATGTTGAGAAGGATAATGACGGTGCACACAGATTTAGCAAGAAACATCATTAAGGAAGGGCAAGATGAGCTTATAGGATATTTTTTGTCCATATTTTTACTCAGTACAACTGACAACTTTGACTTTAAGGGTCATCTAAGGAAAAAATCTTGGTTATTAATGACCAGATTTTTTTTTAGATTTTATTTATTTATTTTTAGAGAGAGGAGAAGGGAGGGAGAAGGAAAGAGAGAGAGAGAGACATTAATGGGTGGTTGCCTCTCATGGGTCCCCTACTGGAGACCTAGCCTGCAACCGAGGCATGCGTCCTGACTGGGAATAAAACCAGTGATAGTTTGGTTTGCAGGCCCGCACTCAATCTACTGAGCTACGCCAGTCAGGCCCATGACCAGATATTTTAAAAATTGTTTTCTCCTCTTCTGCACATTTATAGTATTTTACATACAATGTAGACACATTATGTAGAAATTATCACAAGTTTCTATTATTTCAAAAGTCATTTTTCTAGAAGAGTAATTTTCTCCATTGCATTATTTGTTATAGTACATGTTCAATAAATGTTCTCTTCATGAATAAATGGATGAACAGGTGGTATCATTCTGAAGTTTAAACATTCATATTTTCTTCATGGAAGCAACCCAAAAGCAAAGATTGTAGATATAATTTAGTCCTAAGGCTAAATACATAACCCATGTGTTAAATCAAGTTGGCATGATATATATTTCCTACTCTAATAAACTGTATAATTTAATTCATCAGAAAAGATCTCTCCTCTGCCAAAGTCAGCTCTTTTAACCTTATCACATGGTTGGAAAGCACATTCTTTGTTTCTTGAATGAGTTTAGCTTGATTTCTACTGAATGCAACCAAGTATGATAGGATGGCAGTGCTGTAGATGGCAAAGAGAGGAATGTAACCATGAGCTTTTGCAAAATAATTATTAACTCAGACAGGTATTAAGTACTAGAAATTATTGGAAAATAGACTTGTAATGCCACATAAAATGAAAAATTTCCCAGAACCCTGAAATCAATGTATTTCCCAAATTTCAAAAATACCTACTTTAACTTAAAATACGCCAAGTATATTCTATTAGTGGCCTTTGACTGTAAATATATATATATGTGTATATATATGTATGTGCACTAATTCATTCACATATACACTCATTTATTTATATAGCATATTTAATACTCTTTTTTTATGCACCGTTAGCTTTTCAAAGCACTGCAGATTCAAAGAAAAAATAATACAGAAAATTTTCCATGGAGGCCATTTGATTCATTTTGCTGGTTTGAGAATGTGGTGCGTGTGGGTTTGTAGTATCCAAGTACTGTGTACCATCAGTTTCAAATAATGAAATAAGCTAGCATAACTGAATATACACTGTTTATAAGCTGGATGGAAAAACACTTTTCTATATTAAAAATACTGCAAACTATTTTCATGACCAAACATTTAGTTCTGCTGTTTTAAAAGAAAAATATGTATTAAAGGTCATGAAATTCTGTTTAGCAATTTCTAATTAATATTAATAAAAATGATGACACATCAAAATATTACCTGCCTCTCCCATTTTCTCATTTTAAAAAATGTGTATTTTATTCCAAGGCCTTGGATATAAACATGAAGATATATTTGATGGCCTTGCAAAAATATATAAATATATATTAAATTTTATATAATGATAAATGCAGAAATAGAAGTAAATAAAATGCTTGTTTTACCCTGAGATGTTCATAGAAACTTAGCCAAAAAGTAAAAAAGCTGCAATAAGGAAAAAATAATAAGAATCCTAATAGAGAGGACAGCATGTATAAAGTAAGGGAAAAATAACGCCATGGTAGTTTGTCAGCCAACGCTTTCATATAGGCTTAGCACATATTATTAGTTTGCAGTATTTTCAATATAGTTAGAGATGGGAGCTTTTGCTTCTTACAATACCCCAGACTGAGCAAATATGGACCCCTTATGTGGCTCAAATTAAAAAAAAAAATAGAAAAAGATGGAGAAAGAGATAAGTTTGAAAAGACTTCCTTTGGTATTTCTTGGTTTGTAGCTATATTATTCCAATCTCTGTATCCTTCATTGCATGGCTTTCTTTCACATGAGCGCCCATATGTCTCCAAATCTTTCCCTCTTTCTGAGGACATCGACCATTGAATTTAGGGTGCTCTGTAATCCAGTATAACCTCATCTTAACTCTAGTGCATCTTTGAAGATTCTATTACTAAATAAAGTTTATATTCACAGGTTCTAGAGGGGAGGCCATAATTCAACTCACAAGACAGAACGAGGGAATTTTTATGATACTGCATGACAAAAATCTGCATTAAGCATATGAAGAGTCCAAATTTATCTCACCTGTCTGACAAAAGAACTGACAATGTGAGTGATAACATAAAAAGTAATTTCAAACTGGGTGAATTCTCATATCTCCTAAAATGCAAATGAAAAATTTTTTCTAGAGGCATTCATATAAACCAATAGACTACTACGGGAAAACAAAAACAAAACCAAATAAAACACAAGCAGATATTAAAAATCAGATCATGAAATGAGCCCCCATCAGGGAGACTCAGCTCACATAATGAACAAACAGAATGCAAGAGTAGTATGTTTAGATTCAACCCATCGCTGTATTGCTGCAGCTCCCAAGGTCCTCCTATTCATGGACCCTGATGAACACCTCAAGCAAACACATCAGGATCTCTGCTCCCTGGTTCCAGTCACCTTTTGATCCTGGAATAGTGTTCGTTTTGTGGACATCAACAAATCCTACTTTGATGTACCCCTAAAATTCCCATAGTGATTTTCTTAAGACAATGCCCCATAGGATCATTCCTTTCCATAAGCCAGTTTTCTATTGTATTCCTGCTTGACTGTATGGCCAAGTTATTGGCCACTGCCCCTAGGTCAGTGGAAACATAGGGCAAGCAGCATACAGTTTTAGCCTACCAAGCTGGCCTGTTTTAACCTTGCCATCTGCAACAACATGGGTGGGCCTAGAGGATATTGTGGTGGGTTAAACAAATCAGATAGAGAAAGAAAAATGCCACATGATTTCATTTTTATGTGAAATTAAAAAAAATAAAAACACATAAGCAGAATACAAATAGACTTATATATACTAAGAACATTTTCATTGTTGCCTGATGTGAAGGGGGTTGGTGGGATGAGTGAAACAGGTGAATGATTTAAAAAGCACTAATTGGTAGTTACAGAAAATAAAGTACAGAATAGGGAATATAGTCAATTATATTATAATAACTATGTATGGTGTCATAGGAGTACCAGATTTGGAGGGTTGAACACTTAGTAAGTTATATAATACGTAATCACTAGGCTGTTGTATGTCAACTGTAATTGCAAAATGAAAAGTTATTTTAAAGTAAACAAATTATATAGGATTAATGTCCATAAAGTTGTTCTTATTTAAAAGGGAAAATATGGAAGAGCAAAAGAAAATATTTGGTTTTAATTGTTAGGAACTGCCCTGCCTGGTTTCAGAAGCTATAATCCCTAGTGGCTAAGGCTGAGTAAAAAGACCTTGGGACCATAAGCCACTTAGGAGATAAAGCTTATCTTCCTCGTAGGGGCACCACTTCTGCCCCCTTTATCCTCACCCTGCTTGGCCCCAGGCAGATGACTGGTTAGCCAATGACAGGGACAATTCCTCAAGGGAGGGATGACCTAAGATAGACAGGGTTGTGAAGGAGCCCTCAGGGAAGGACTTGGGGGCTATAGAAAAAGAGGGTGATGGACCCTTGCCCCTCGGCTTTGACTTAGCCTGAGTCCTCATTCCCTCTGCAAGAAGTCTCCTAATCTCTTGGCTGCCTTACTTCCCCTGCCTTAAGCCTGAAACAATGCCAGAGGTGGGTGTGGCCCTGTTCTGGAAGGGCAGGTACCCCAGGGTGATCAGGCCTAAGAAAGAATGTATAAAATCCTGTGAAACCTGCTTTGCTAATACCCTCAATTTAAATGATAAGGGTCCTAGCATGAAATGAGTTTGTTTCCCCCAAATTTTATGGCCCTTTAGTTATCTGACCCTGACTCTGAATGAGCCTTCATAGTTGTTTGAATGTTATCTATTGTTTGACCATTACTGCCTGACAATGACTGATGAGCTTTATGTGTATATATATACACACACGCCCTATATTCCTATGTAAATAAACCCAATAAAAGCCCATTGAGGAACAGGTTCTTGGTCCTTCTCCTTTGAGAAATCAGCCACCTTCCCTCCCTAAGCAGATCATGTCTTGGTAGACTTATTCTCATCTGTGGCAGCCCTGGGCAAGGGGGAGCCCTGTAGGTGGAGCACCCCCACATTTAATCACATGAATATTAATGGTTTATTTTCTATAAGTGACACCATAATAAACAGATAAATAATCAAGAGATTTATGATAGTTGCAACACAGCATAATATCACGATTAGATCTAACGTTTTTTTTTATTTATTTATATTTTTGTTTCTGAAAGTTTTTTTCCATTATCATTTAGCCCCCTTTTCCCATCCACCCAATCACCACACTGTTGTCCATGTCCATGAGTCCTTTTTCCTTTTTGCTCAATCCCTCCACCCCTTAACCTCCCTCCCACTAGCTGTCATCTACTCTCCATCTATGAGTCTGTCTCTGTTTTGCTTATTAGCTCCACTTGTTCATTTGATTCCACATATGTGTGAAATCATATGGTATTTGTCTTTCTCTGACTGGTTTATTTCACTTAGCATAATGTTCTTCAGGTCCATCTGTACTGTCTCAAACAGTATTTTTTTCTTTTTTAAAGTCGAGTAGTATTCCATTGTGTAAATGCCCCATTGTGGTGTGAAGGGGTTAAACTTGGAGGGATCCTGTAGGAAACAGGCCCATGTGAGGGGGCCCTGTATCCTTGCATGACCGGCAAACTGGTGTGCGAGGATGCGGAATGCCACCAAAGACAGAGTGTTCCTCTCGCGGGTGGTATGTCCTCCAGGGTTCTTGGGAATTGCTCAAATATGAATGAAGTTATTAAAAAGCATATGTGTCCTTGCAGGCTTGATAAACATATCACGAAGCTGGAACAAATCATCCTACATGCTGCTTGCATGTTCTTATACAGCACAATAAATATGATGAGACAAATCAGTTTGGGGCTTAGCAGGTCACGTCCGCTAAGTCCCCTGCTGCTCACTGCATTCAGACTCCTGACTCTTACTGCCATGACACCCGTTATGCGACAGTCCCATAGTTGTCTTACCCACTCATCTACTGATGGACACTTGGGCTGCTTCCAAGTCCTGGTGATTGTAAATAACACTGCATTGAACATAGGGGTGTTTATGTTTTTCCAAATTAGTGTTTCGGGTACCTTCAGATATATTACCAGAAGTGGGATTGCTGGGTCAAAAGGCAGATCCATTTTTGGTTTTTCAAGGTATCTCCATACTGCTTTCTACAGTAGCTGCACCAATCTGCATTCCCACCAACAGTGCAAAATGTTCCACTTTCTCCACATTCTTGCCAGCACTAGTTTGTTGATTTATTGATAATAGCCATTTTGACAATTATGAAACGATATCTCATTGTGGTTTTACATAAGTTTGTAGTTAGATTATGAAGAAAACAGAGTCCTCGCGCACAACTGATAGGAACAAAAATTTGCACAGCCATTTTCTGAACAACATTTAGGAAATGTTTTCAAAGATCTAATAATTCCACTTCAGATATATATCCCTTAGAGACATATAGCTACAAAGAGATATACACACGGGCATTAACCACAGCATTGATTAAAACAGCAAAAACTTGAAAACAGCTTCAAGCTCTTTCAATTTAAAAATCAATGAATATCCTGGCTGGTGTAGCTCAGTGGATTTAAGCACAGGCCTGTGAACCAAAGTGTCACCGGTTTGAATCCCAGTCAAGGCACACGCCTGGGTTTTCGGGCCAGGTCCCCAGTAGGGGGCATGTGAGAGGCAACCACACATTGAGTTTCTGTTCCTCTCTTTCTCCTTCCCTTCCCCTCCTCTAAAAATAAATAAATAAATAAAATCTTTTAACAAATCAATAAATAAAATGTGTTATAAGCAAATGATATAATAAAATAAAGCAGACAAAAAGAATGGACTAAATCTACATGTATCATCATGGGCCAAAATCAAAACCAGATTATTCAACAAAGAACAGTAAGAAAGAAGCACACAAGAAAAAATACAGCACAGTATAGATCAGGGGTGTCAAACTTATTTTCACCGGAGGCCTCGTGTTTGCCTTCAAATGTAATTGAAGGACTGTAATTGCAGTCCTGTAAGTGAAGGCTGAATATAATTTTAGGACTGTATAAATGTAACTATTCCTTCACTAGGGGCAAGGAGCTTGGCACTACCACTGGGTAGAAGCAGGGTGCCAAGCCAGATAAAACAAGGTGGAGGAACGGATTTTGCCCACAGGCCATGTGTTTGCCATTTGTGACATAGATGTAAAATTTTTAAATAGGTATCTTTGAGGTCAAGAGGTTTAGGCTATTGGTAAGTAAAAATGACAAAATTTAATGGGATAAAAATAGAAAAGAAAGAAATATTTGTGTGTTATACATTACGAATTTAGATAAACAACATTGTATGTGACTGACTTAAAAATAAACAAACAAAAAAAAGCAACTTATGCCTCATTCTAAGTGACAATGAGCACTGCCGTCCCTGGTGTGCAGAAATTGTTAACATGGCCACATTGAAACACAGATGACGCTTCTATGACAGTGAGGTTATTGCACGGTGACAATGAACGTTCAGCTAGTCTCAGTGAGTAAAAACTGGATGTAAAAAGACCCTCGATATTAGAAAAAATTAAGGAATACACTTTAGATCATTTGCCAAAATAGTAATGAACTCCTTAGAATTCTGGGGTCCTCAAGTAAATTGCTTGACGAATTATAGGTAAAATTTTAATTTACTTCTCCAAATTTTCTTGTAGACTTAAACTTATCCTTTATAAAACTTCAATATTAATGGTCTTTAATTTTATCTAATTTTTACAGAAGCCCATCCTTGTGGTTTATTATTACCACAAAAATATTAGATGTTAAAAAGCCACTGTGTGTTTGTACTGTTTACCAGCATATGGTTATGACGATGGGCAAAATGGTCAATGGCTCTGAGTGGACCAAATGAAAACAGCCTTTCTGAACAGGCAAGAAAAAAGAAAATCAAAAAGAGGCTTGACAATCTATATTCTTAGTCAGTTTAACTCTTGTCAAAATCCCAAGTTGAACTTCTAACTAGAGATTTTTATAGAGGGTTAATCTAACAAATAAGCCACAGCATAATTTAATTCTGATAACCAAAAATTATATCTAAGTATTATTGCCTAAAATTTGTAAATTTTTGAAAAGCTATAAGGTGAAAGACACCCTAGCATTTTATTGATAATTCAAAGTTTTATTTAACTTTCTTTTTTATTTTTAAGTATATTTTATTGATTATGCAATTACAGTTGTCCCAATGTCTTTCTCCCCTTTGTACCCCTCATCCCTGCAGCTCCACACCCTCCATGTTCCTGCGCATGTCCACTGCCTCCCCCCATTTAATTCATAGCCATGGGTTGCTATATAAGTTCTTTGGCTTCTCCATTTCCTATACCAGGGGTGTCAAACTCATTTTCACTGGGGACTACATCAGCCTCGAGGTTGCCTTCAAAGGGCTGAAGTAATTTTAGGACTGTACAAATGTAACTACTCCTTAACTGTTAAGGAGTTGAAATTACATTTGGCCCTTTGAAGGCAACCACCAGGCTAATGTGGCCTGCAGTGAAAATGAGTTTGACACCCCTGTCCTATACTCTTCTTAACCTCCCCCTGCCTATTTTGCGCCTACCCATTATGCTTCTTATTCCCCGTACCTTTTACCCCCATCCCCTCCCCACTGATAATCCTCCATGTGATCTCTATTTTTGTGATTCTCTTCCTGTTCTAGTTGTTTGCTTAGTTTTTGTTTTTGATTTTTCGGTTCAGTTGTTGATAGTTGTCAGTTTGTTGTCATTTTACTGTTCACAGGTTTTGATCTTCTATTTCTTAGATAAGTCCCTTTATCATCTCATATAATAAGGGCTTGGTGATGATGAACTCCTTTAACTTGACCTTAACCTTAACCTTAGCTGGAAAGCTCTTTATCTGCCCTTTCAGTCTATAGCTTTCATTCTATAGCTTTCTATGCCAGTTCATGATAGCTTTGCTGGATAGAGTAATCTTGGATGTAGGCCCTTGTCTTTCATGACTTTGAATAATTGTCCCCAGCCCATTCTTGCCTGTAAGGTTTCTTTTGCAAAGTCAGCTGATAGACTTATGGACACTCCTTTGTGTGTAACTTTCTCCTTTCCTCTGGCTGCTTTTAAGATTCTCTCCTTATCTTTAATCTTGGGTAACTTGATTATTATGTGTCTTGGTGTGTTCCTCCTTGGGTCCAATTTCTTTGGGACTATCTAGGCTTCCTGGACTTCCTAGAAGTCTACTTCCTTCACTGGATTGGGGAAGTTTTCCTTCATTTTTTTATCAAGTAAGTTTTCAGTATCTTGCTCTTCCTCTTCTCCTTCTAGCAAAGACATGATTGAGATATTAGAACACTTAAAGTTGTCCCAAAGGTTCCTAAGCCTCTCCTCATTTTTTTCCATTCTTGTTTCTTCATTCTGTAACAATCGAATGCTTATTTCTTCCTTTTGTTCCAAATCATTGATTTGAGTCTCGATTCCCTTCCCTTCACTAATGGTTATCTGTATATATTGCTTTATTTCACTTTGTTTAGCCTTCATTTCTTCCTTTATTTTGTAACTGAGCTTAATCAATTCTGTGAACACCCTGATTACCGGTGTTTTGAACTACACATTATATCGAAAGGTTGTCTGTGTTCTTGTGCTTAGTTCTTTTTCTGGAGTTTTGATCTGCTCTTTCATTTGGGCCATATTTCTTTGTTTTGGTGCACTTGTTATGTGATAAGCGGGGGGGGGGGAGCCTTAGGTATATGCCAGGGTAGGCAACCCTCTTTGCTATTTTGTGGTGCTGTCTGTGGAGGAGGGGCTAGAGAGGGACCAATGCTGCTTGTTCCACTCTCATCCCACTTTTGGTCACTTCCTTCACTTCCCAGAACTGGGTTGCAAACTCTCCTGTGAGTCTGGAAGTTTCTCCTGCTACTGCAACCACCACAGATTTTTTACATTCATGGGTTTTGAGTCTTTAGTTTCCCATACTGGAACCCCAGGTTTTGTGGTCTGTATCACTTTCCTGTTGTGCCTCCTGGCTTGTCTGAGCATGAACCTGGGATCGCCACACAGTCTGCTAGCTGCTGCCTTGCTACATGTCCTCTCTGCCCCTGCTGCCGGTTTTGGCCCATTTTATTGCTCTAGATGAGTGTTTCTTTAACTCCTTGGTTGTTAGACTTCCATGCAAATGATTTTCTGTCAGTTTTGGTGGTTCTTTGTTTTTAAATTGTTTGTTATCCTTCTTTTGGTTGTGCAAGTAAGTGAAGTGTTTCTGCCTATGCCTCCATCTTGGCCAGAACTCCGTATTTAACTTTCTGTGTATAAAATATACAGGAATAGCCTGGCTGGTGTAGCTCAGTGGATTGAGCACAGGCTGGGAACCAGAGGGTCCCGCCTGGTTCAATTCCCAGTCAGGGCACATGCCTGGGTTGTGGGCCAGGTCCCTAGTGAGGGCCATGTGAGAGGCAACCATACATTGCTCTTTCTCCCTCCCTTCTCCTCTCTCTAAAAATAAATAAATAAAATCTTAAAAAAAATGTAATTGGTAAGGGGAAGGTTAAATATATATATGTGTGTGTGTATATATATGTATATATAAGGAAAATGTCCCATATATTGAGTAATTTCAAATTTGATAAATTACATTAAGTAGATACATGAGGACTTAATTTTTTATGTGTGGTAAGATTTTCATAAATTTAGTATCCTTAAAGTTACCTCATTCTAAAAAATTTGTATTTTTAGTCCTTTCTTACCATTTCCCTTTAAATATTTAAAAACTCTATATTGGACACATTTAAAATGTGTTTTCTATTATAATAGGTTAAAATAACATGTATATATTTGCTTATGAACTATAGTTTACCTGTCTTTTTATAGAAACATAGTATAGTATATGTATATATTTGTAAAAGTTTTCATGGGACCATACCTTTTTTCTGAAACCCAAAAAACAACTTGTTGCATATTTAAATAAAAAAGAATATCCCATATTCAAGGGATGAAAACATAAAACCCATGAATCCAAAAGGCATTAATCCATAGGCCATTGGAAAACTTCAGTGGGTGGTTTACACAGCTGATGGTTTTCAAGGGAACAAAGAGAATATGAGAGTTTTTTCTAGAAAGCTGGACCTGAATCATGACATACTATAATTACTAGGTTTAGAAATCAGTTCTCATCGTAGGAAGCCAATGTAGTTTATCCAAAATTAGAGCTACAGGGAAAGGTATCTCTGAGCAAGCCAACCCTTTCTACCGCCGTTTTTCTTCAGTAGCTGAATGAATACTAAATGCAGACCCTTTGTTAGCAACTGAAATACTTAACATTTGATGGCAGTACTGGGTACTGAATGAAAACACTTGAGATTCAACGATGCAAGTTTCATGAGATAAGGGAATCTGAAAACTGACCACAATTTAAACTCACTCACCTATGTTTTACAGTTTTTGTTTAAAAGCCCTGAATTAGATGTTATGTTTTTCATGCATCTTAAACTTTCAATGTACTTTTTTATTAATCCACGTTATTAAAACATATTGGCACAGGGCAATGTATAAATTGCTATAGTTAAAAATGAAATATGAAATAAAACTAAAAATGTGAATGACCATTTATTTTAATGCACATAAAAAACTGAAAGGAATAAAATGTATTGTTAAAAATGTGTTTCCTAAGTATTTGAAATCTTTCACATATTTTAATCACTTATAAACGGAGACATGTTAAAATATAAAATTATCTTTTATTTAGGAGAGTGGCTTGCATAATACACACTAAAAAGAAATTACTCTATTGTGCCCATGCATGGATGGCACTCTATGGATCTCTCTCCTGGATTTATGTCAAGCCAACAATAATTATTATTCTAAAACAAACTCTGAGAGCAGCAAGCCTGGCTCAGGCAGATTATGCTCCAGCCAAAAACTGAGGCATAAGTCTCATTGCTGTCATTCTTCTGGCTTTCAGAAATATGAAGGAAAGTGTGGGAAGAGCTATTTACAAACTCTCAAATATGCCCCACTGGACTACAACTCTGTAAATCTGGATATTCAACACATAGATGCCAGAAAGTCAGTGCAGATATGCAAAAGGTATATCTAGTATTCTGTATCATTCCCAGTAATTCTGAGAACAACAGATTGAGATTCAAAAAATCAGTATTGGTAGCAATAGTTTGGTCAGTGTCTTAGTTTGGGTTACCAGACCCTAACTCAATGACTTGAGTACAAGTGATTTACTTTGAACGTGATTCCAGGAAGCTTCCACATGGAACACAGAAATGAGGCAGGGGTGGAAAACGCATTAGTTTACTTAGGGTCTATTATACCAAATAATCACAAACTTGGTGGCTTAAAACAACAGAAATTTATTCTCTCACAGGTCTGGGGATCAGATTCCAAAATCAAGATGAAGGCAGGGCCACACTGACTCCAAAGCTCCATGATTGAAGCTTCCCTTGCCTTTTGCAGGGTCTAGTGGCTCCTGGCATTCCTTGGTTTGTGGTGGCATACCTTCAGCTTCTACCTGCTTCTTCACTTCACCTTTTTCCCTGTGCCTCTGCCATTTTCTGTCTCTGGTAAGAACACTGTCAGTGGATTTAAGGTCTACACTAATCCGCTATGATCTCATCTCAAGATAATTTAATTATCTCTTCAAAGAGATCATTTCCAAATAAGGTCACATTTGAACTTCCTAGGTGACCATGAATTTTGGGGGGAAACTATTCAAAAGGTAGCCATGTAGGTGTGTGTAAGGTATCCTAGTAGGTAACTGGGACTCGACCCCAATGGCAAATTCTAGAAACCAGTGGAAAACTGGAGCCTTAGAGTTACATGCCATACCCCGAAAAGAACTGACACCAACTCCTGTCAATAATTGGTTGAGGCTGTTCCAGGTGAGGGGAAGGAGTTGCTGGGGGTGGGGAGGGCGTAGGTCCAGCTGGTCATACTTGAGGTAGAATGGGTTCCATCCATCAAAGAAAGCACCAGAGAAAGAGATGCACATGCTAGTAGGTGCAGGTGCTCTAGTGAGACTGAAACAGGAGACCTGAGTGAAACAGATAAGGCAGGATAGGGCACCAACAGCTGTTGCTGCAGTTAATCACACAAGAATTGATTCCATCCGCCAAAGCTTTTACTCTTTCCGAGGAAAATCTTTCAGTGAATTTCAGTAAATACACTGACTAGTCAATACACACATAATCTATATGAAAATGATATAAAATAGAAAAATTCTACCTCATCTTTTTAATAAATGTTAAAAAGACCCACATGTAAAAATGGGTGATAAAAACAGTGAAGTTTGTGGTTGCCAATGTCCCTGGTTTGAACTTAGAACATTTGGGGAATATTTAAAATAAATTAGCGATTTGGCATGATTGGAAATGTTTCTATACCTTATTCCTTCACACATGCACAAGAATTAGTACATTACTAATAAGGACAGTAGGTCATACTTAACAAGAGTGTTCAGGCAGAAAATAGAACTCCTAAACTACAGTGGCATTGTCATGTATACAAATCCAGATATTGAAATAGTTATTAGCATTGCTCTTTTTAAATAACAGAGAAAAATCTTATGATCTGAAAGAAGAAACTCTATAAAAAGGGAGCCCTGATTTATTGTAACTAAAGAGGCCCTTTGTTCATAGATGACTTAAGGTAGATGTTGTTTAGTGCTCATTTAAATTTCTCTACAATATATATATAGCACAACTTTCAAGTATCTTATGAATTAATATATTTTATTTATTTATGTATACATGGTAACCAATTACAAATTTCTTATAATCATCTTTCAATTTTGAAAAAGAGCTTGGGTTCTTTGCCTACTATTCCTCTTCTTTCTGAAAAAGGTGTCTTGAATTCTGAATTTCCTTCGGGAAATATCACCATCAATTTTGGAGTGACTTTACCACCATCATCTCAGAATTCCTCATCCTGAAGCAGAGGACCTTGTCAAGAACCAAAATGAGCCACTTGAACAGCTGTGGTTGACTAAAGGAAAGAAACATAGCCCAGATTTGTCAATCAGTGCATATAAACCCATCTCTCCCTACATAATGATGAGTGTAGGAATGGAGACATAAAGAAAGCTGATCCCAACAGAATGAAACATAGGACATGTTTTAAATGATTAGACAACACCCTCTTGGTAGTTGTGATGGTTAGTTTTATGTATTGACTAACAATAGTTAGTGTGCTTAGACATTTGGTCAAACATTATTCTGGGTGTATGTGAATTTTTTCTGGGCCATATTAAGATTGAATCCATAGACTGAATAAAGTAGATTGGCCTCCATAATGTGAGTGGGCTGCATCCAGTCAGTTGAGAGCCTAAACAGAGTAAAAGATAGACCCTCCCAAGGGTAAGAGGTATCTCTTCCCATCTGTGTGACTTCAGCTGGGATATTGATTCTTTCCTGCCCTTGCATTCAAATGGAAACATCAGCCTTTTCTGGGTCTACAGCTTGCCCACATTTAGGCTGTAACTATACCATAGGCTCTTCTGGGTCTCCAGCTGAGCAAATGAAGAACTTGGGCCTGTCTGACTCCATAATCATGGACTCTACAATCCCGCTCCTTACATCTATATCTATAGCTGTAATTAGAGCTTTTTCTACATATACATCTATCTCTGTATATATATGGACAAAAGTAGATTTACAGTTGTGAGTACGCTAAACAGTTTATTCTTTTATTATTTATTATTATATTATTTTTCATAAAAACAACTGTAAACCTACTTTTGCCAACCCCTGAATGTATATACAGGTGTGTGTGTGTGTGTGTGTGTGTGTGTGTGTATTTAGATGGGTTCAGCTAAAACTTCCCCCAGACTTAAAGACTTAATGCCTCTACTCTTAGAAAGGGCATTTAATGGAAAGTAAATTTCCATTTATCAACCCCGTGCTTCTTGCTATACATCCCTACTTGCCATGGTCGTGTATGAAGTGAAGCTCAGTTCCAGGCTCAGTGCTGGGGTATCTTTGCCCTTATTGCAATTGTCCTGAATAAAATGTGCCTCCACCATTTAAACGTCTGTTGGACTTTAGTTTTCTCTCCTTCCCCACTTCTTACCCTCCCTTCTGTTGGTTTTGCTTCTCCGGAGAACCCTGGCGAAGATAGATTTGGGTACTGAGAAGTGCTGTAACGAATATCTTAAAATGTTAAAGTGAATTTAAAACTAGGTGATGGGTCAAGGGTGGAAAAGTTTTGAGATGTACGCTTTAAAAGGCCAAGGCCTTCCAGGGACTATCAGTAGAAATGTGAACATTAGAGGCCTTTCTAGGGAAGTCTCAGATGAAAATGAGACGCAGGTTATTGGACACAGGAAGAAAGGTAATCCTAGTTATAAAGTGGCAAAGAACTTGATTTAATTGTGTTCTAGTCTTTTGTGGAAGGTAACACGTAGAAGATGAAATTGGATATTTAGCTAAGGCGATTTTTAAGGAAAATATTGCAAGCGTAGGCTGGGACTCCTGACTTAAAGTAAAATGTGAGTGGAGAAACCTGAATTAAAGAAATAATTTTTAAGCAAAATGGAACCAGAACTTAAATGTTTGGAAAATTCTCAATCTATATTGCAAAAAACAAGAGTCTTTTCCTATCCTGAGGAGAACACTATGGTGTGGCTGAACAAGCATTTGAGAAGAAGACTGGCATGGGTATGAAGGATGACTTTAATAAACCACTATGCAGCCAGGAAGAGAAATGGGATGGTGCCAGCAGAAACACCGCTGAATGGAACTAAGGAAAAGGAGAAAACAAGATGGGCCTTGGCTGGTGTGGCTCAGTGGATTGAGTGCTGGCATGTGAAACAAAGGGTTGCTGGTTCGATTCCCAGTTCGGGCACATGCCTGGGTTGCAGGACAGGTCCCCAGTGTGGGACGTGTGAGAGGCAACCACACATTGATGTTTCTCTCCCTCTCTTTCTCCCTCCCTTCTGCTCTCTCTAAAAATAAATGAATTAAAAAAAAAAAAGGAATGAAAAGTGCTGCTAACTTGAATTATCCTTTGAGAAAAGGGAAGAATGAACCCTAAGGTAATTCAGGAATTAGGAGGGCTGACATTCCCACCACCAGCCCGAGCTGCAAGGCCTCTACTTGTTTCCTCCCAGGTTGCAGAAGGCAGGGTCCTCTCAGACAGCCAAGGGGGCTCAGCTCCACTGAGCGGGGCAGGCTGCCCTGCAGAAGCACGAAGTGACGTTGCCGCTGTGATGGGCCTGGGGGCCAAAACATTTAGCCAAAAAAAAAGATTATTCATCAACCTTAAAATCTAATGGAAATTGACTTGCCAGGTTTGGGACTTGCTTGGGACTTGTCACCCTTCTTTTTTTCCTATTACTTTCATTTGGGATGAGGATGTCTATCTTCTCCCTCTCTGCCATTATATTTTAGAAGCACACAACTTTTTGGGTTTCAAAGAGTCACAGATGGAGAAGAATTTTGCCTCAGGCTGAACTGTATCTCAAGTCTCACCCATATCCAATTTCAATGTTCACCTGAGACTTTGGTCGTTAGAGTCTATGTTGGAATTCGTTAGGACTTTGCAGCTGTTAGGATGGAATACATATATTTTCATATGAGAAGGACATACATTTATGAAGCCCAGGGGCAGAATCTTATAAACTGTATATTTGTATTTCCCCTAAAGTTGTATGTTGAAGCTGTAGCCCCCAATGTGACTGTATTTGCAGATAGGGTTTGTGAGGATGTGATAAAGGTTAATTGAGAACATAAGGGTGGCACCCAAACCTGATAAGGTCAGGGTCCCTATAAGAAGAGAAAGAGACACCAAAGCTCTCTCTGTCCCAACCATGTGACAACATAGAGAGAAGGCCACAGTCTACAAGCCAAAAAAGGCTCTCACCCAAAATCGACCGTCTTAGTACCTTGATCTCGGCCCCTTCCTCTTTCCAGAACTGCAGGAAAGTAAATGTCTATTTTTAAGCCACCTAGTCTATGGTATTTTGCTTAACAAAATTATTGCTGCTTGAACAGACTAAGACAGTACGCTTCATGCCATCGATCATTGTCTACTATTAATGGAGCCAACATTAAGAAAAATAGAGTTTAAAACAAAAGGAACCAAATCCATTTGAAAGTATATGTCTCTGAATCAAAAAAGCCTGAGGGGAAATTAGTCCTTGATTGTTCAAAGGTATGAGAAATGCACTTGTTTGTTTGTTTGCTTACTTGTTTTTGCTTGAACTCTTTTGAGTTGAATTTTCTAGAACTTATAAACAACATACAAGTGGCACATTCAAAATTAGCACTCTTCATAAATGTATGTCTGTACTCTCTGTATTTCTAGAGAACAAATTGTTCTAATTAATTGTATATAATAGTTAACCCCTTAATGTCTTAGATGGTTATTTTTAAATAAAATATTTTCTGTAGTAATGTTATTTTCTGCATGGAGTTTACAAAGTAGGATCAAAAATTTATAAACAATTTATAACTTCTCTAAGTCAGTTTGCTTTGCTATAACAAAAGTACGATAAACCAAGTGGTGTAAATAGCAATTTTTATTTCTCTCAATTAGAGAGTCTGGGAAATCCAACAGAGACTGCTTCCTGGTTTGCCTCTGGCCACCTGGTTGCTGGTTTGTGTTCTTATAAGAGCACTAATTCCTTATAATCTACTTATTTCCCCAAATTTCCACTCCAAATATAGTCACATTTGGGAGTTAAAGCTTCAACTCCCAAATTTTGTGGACACACAAACATCAGTTCATAATATTTGCCACATGCAGATATTAGTTTTAAAGACCAAAACTTGTATGCATTAGCATGTTTCTTCTGGATAAATTAATATTATTTTCATCTCTGCGTATTGATCTGTAGAGTGCACATTTGTATTCATTTGCTAGGGCTGCCATAACAAAGTGACACAGATTGGGTGCTGAATACACACAAAAATGTTTATATTCTCACAGATCTGGAAGATGAAAATTCAAGATTCAGGTATCAGCAGAGTTGATTTCTTCTGGGGCCTCCTCTTTGGCTTGAACATAATTGTCTTCTTGTTGTGACCTCACGTGGTCTTTCCTCTGCGCACACACATCCTCAGTATGTGCACAAATTTATGTGTTGAATTTCCTGTTATGAGGATATCAGCCATCTTGAATTTTTGCCCATTCTAATAGCTTCATTTTAGCTTATCTTCTTAAAGACTATAACTCCAAACACAGGCTTACTCTAAGATACTGGGGATTAGAATGTCACCTATGAATTTTATAGGATCACAATTTAGCCCTAAAGAATATACACATTTTTGTACAAATCAAGATACTTTTGAGAGTAAAAATGAGGATGATTGATATTACGTAGAAACAATGTTAATTAAACAGAACTGTCCTAAGCTAATAGTTTGGTCATCCTTGCATTTAGAGACTCCAGAATTCAAGTTATTGAATGTACCTCCTAGTGAGTCCATTGTAACTTAACAGGTTTGTTGGTGTAAAAAGTCCTCAGGGAATAAAGAACCCACTTTGGCAGAAAAGACTCACAACCCCGATGTTTCTGCCTTCTCTATCATTTCCAGATGAGACTGGGAAGCATATCAGTTCTCAGAGACTGACACAAAAGCATTTCTTGCTCTTTTTTATTACATACAGAGAGTTTAGTTTCTTACTATGTCATTGGTCCTAGTGGCAGTTGCACCAAATCTTACTGCAGCCTCATCTGCAAACTGCCATTTTGTGTTTTCTGTAGAACTCTGTTCTATTAAATGTTTGAAAGGAAAAAAATGTGCCATATTAATGCTTCATTTCTTAAGTTGGTACAGGACCAGATGGTTTTGGAACGTAGAACTTTTAGATTAAAAAAAAAATAAAAACATGCTTATATGTTATGTAATACTACCAACACAATCTTAGTGGTATGCCATAATAAAAATAAATAAACATTCATGAAATAAAATGTATAAGCATTATAAATAAATAATGAAAATTATACATATATACAAATGTCTACATATACCACGTGTATATATGCATGTGTGTGTATGTATATGTGTGTGTTTATATGTATATGCGTATGTGTGTGTGTATATATATATATATATATACACACACACATATACACACACACACACACACACACACACACATACATACATACATACAAATACATATATATACAGCATCAGGTCAACTTTTGCTACCAAAACAGTTTGATACACACAAGCTATGTATTACTTGTTTGGTCCCAGGAAATACCATAAATTTACCTCTTTGAGTAATATTCCACATGACATAGAACTTAGGTTTTCAAATTTAACTGTGGTTCCCCCTTTTCCTTTGTTCTCCAAATACTCTAAGGGACTTTTTTATATTAGATGCCTACCCGTGTTCATTTTTCATTCATTCATTTTTAAACTCACTTTCTTCTCCTACTCTCTTTTTTGCTTGATCCCTATAGAACAGGCAGCATATAAGTGATTACATGGGTGAATCTTGGGGGTGAGGAAATTGTTCCTCAGATTCAAAGCATACGAATTGATTTGTTTAATTATTGGTTAAAGGCCTCAATCAGACCGACATTCTATGAGGTCTAAACTTGTTTGTCTCTCAAAACACTATGTCCCTATTATCTATTACAGTGTTTGACATATAATAGGAAGAAAAGAAAAAAATAAATAAGTCATAAAAGGAAGCTAGTAAAGATGAATATAAGACTGAATTAAATGGTGAAGTAATGGAGGAGTCAAAATGCCTATATAGTTTTAAGTTTCAGCTTAGCAGACAGAGAAATAAAGAAGCATCAAAGCAAGAAAGATAAAATGCATTCAAATATATTATATTTGAGACTGTGGCAGGAAATGTAAAAAGATATGCGTGTTCATTTCCTAATGCTGCCATAACCAATTACCACCAACTTAGTGAATTAAAACAACAGAAATTTATTTCTCACACTTCTGGAGGCCAGAAATCCTAAATCAAATTATTCGTGAGTTTGTTTCCTACAAGAGACTTTAAGGGAAAATCTGTCTTTACTTTTTTAGCTCCTGGTGGCTTTAGACATTTCTTGGCCTGGTGTCTGTATAACTCGAGTATTTGCCTTCATCTTCTCATGTCCTCTTCCCTGAGTCTTTCTTCTGTGTGACTTAAAAGAAAACTTGTCATTAGAAATAAGGTCTACCCTGATAATCCAAAATGTATGTCATCTCTAGATCTTTAATAACATCTATAAAACCTCTTATCCAAAAAAGATTCTGGATTTGAAGATGTAGACATCCTTGGGAGGGAGATTTCATCACTCAATTCACTACAGTGTGTACAATAGGAATTTGGATCTAAAATGCAAGGCTTGTTCAGGATCTGGGGATTGTTCACGACTTGGGTTATCAATTTGGAGTTGTGAGCATGTGATTATAACTTTACCCTCCTCCAAGTATTAAAGTTGAATCTTAACATTTATTTCTGAAATTATTTCTATTAAACTAAATGCCTAAGATCAACAGCAGTGGCCGTGCCCAGATTAAGTTCATGTATTAAGTTCATGTCTTATTTGGCTTGATTACTTTTAGTATCAGGAATGTTAGTTATATGCCTGAGTCAGTACTCTGATTAATTGAATATTTTAGGTAATCATTTTACAATGAAAATCTAGGGATCTTTATCACTAGTAGATTTGGAAAACTCCTTTAACAACCTACTGAATAATAAAATTATGATGCATTCCATTGCAGCAAAGGATATAGATTTTGAGGCAAACAGGCTCGGTTTGAATCTAGGCTCCAGTGTTTATCAATTCTCATACCTTGACAAGTTGCTCAATACTCTGAATCTCCCTCTTTTCAAATTGTAATTTTCATGTCTCAAAAGATTGCTATAAATGTTACATAATTAAGATATGTTAGCATACATTATTGCATCTTATGTATATTGTTTTAAACATGAGTGGATTCTAATGGCTATATAAATTCAACACAAACACAATGAGTAAAATATGTAAGTGTTCCCTACAAAAGTATATGATAAATGATGTGATTACAAGAAGTCTTTACAAAATTGTGAAGGAAGCGAAATGGGTCTTCATGGCCCTAATCCAGTAATTCCACTTTCTTTTACATTCCCTCTGCCCTCAGGACCTCCCTGGATTGGTCTATCAAACCAAATTACAACCAATCATAAAAAATCCATACCAAGATTTAGCAGTATAATTTGCGAAGGCTTCACCAAACATGCTTTGCAAGGAGCAATCCTGAAACTGAGATGAATGCAGATATGCTGAAAAAAAAAAAAAAAACTTTAGTTGCTAATATGAATGGAAAAGGGGTTCTATGGAAAGTAACCTCACAAGGTTATCTGATCCTAAATTCCTAAATGGGCAGGTCATGGTGGGTAAACATGCACTAGTCATATAGATTCTATTTTTCTTTTAATTGTATTTTTCATTAACATTTGGTATCCTTATACCCCCTCCACCCTATAATCACCACACTGTCCATGTCCATGAATCATTTATCCTTTTTGCTCAATCCCTCCACCCATATCAGCTGTCATCCTGCTCTCCATCTATGAGTCTGTCTCTATTTTGCTTGTTAGTTCCGTTTGTTTATTAGATTCCACATGTGAGTGGAATTATATGGTATTCGTCTTTCTCTGACTGGCTTATTTCACTTAGCATAATGTTCTCCAGGTCCAACTCTACTGCTGCAAAGGGTAAAACTTTCTTCTTTTTTAGGGTGGAGTAGTATTCCATCATGTAAATGCCCCATAGTTGTTTTATCAACTTATCTACTGATGCATATCTTGGCAATTGTAAATAACACTGCAGTAAATATAGGGGTGCTTATGTCCTTTCACATTAGCATTTTGGGTTCCTTCAGATATATTCCAGAAGTGGGATCAAATAGCAGATCCATTTTGAATTTTTTGAGGTATTTCCATAATGCTTTCCACAGTGGCTGTACCAATCTGCATTCCCACCAACAGTGCAAAAGGATTCCTCTTCCTCCACATCCTTGCCAGCACTTGTTGTTTATTGTTGTGTTGATGTTACCCCTCTGATAGGTGTGAGATAAGTGGAAACACATACATGTTCATGGATAGGAAGAATTAACACCATTAAAATGTCCATAGTACCCAAAGCAATCTATAGAATCAATGCAATTCATATCAAGGTTCCAAAGACATATTTCACAGAACTAGAATAAATATTTCAAAAAATTATATGAAAGCCAGAAAAGGCCCCACATAGGGACAACAATCCTGAGAAAGAAGAACAAAGTTGGAGGAATCACGTTATCTAATATAAAACTATACTATAAAGTCATAGTAATCAAAATAGCATGGCACTAGCATAAAAACACAGAGATCAATGGAATAAAATAGAGAACCCAGAAATAAACCCACACCTTTATAGTCTATATTGGACAGAGGAAGTAAGCACATACAATGGGTGAAAGATAGTTTATTAAATAAATTGTGTCGGGAATATTGGACCAATGTGTGCAGAAAAATGAAACTAGACCATCTTCTTACATCACACAAAAGAATAAATTCAAAATGCACTATAAACTTAAATGTTAGACCCAAAACATAGTAGAAGAAAACATAATCAGCGAAATCTTGGACATAGCTCCTAGCAGTATTTTATCAGATATACTGCCCCAGGCAAGGAAAACAAAAGAAAAACAAACATCATACTAAAAATTTTTTGCACAACAAAGGAAAACATCAGCAAAATAAAAAGATAGCCCACAGAATGGGAGAACATATTCACCTTATATATCTGATACATCAAATAAGGGATTAATATGCAAAATTTATAAAGAACTTACAAAACTGAACATCAACCCAATTAAAAAATTGGGCAAAGGACCTGAATAGACACTTTTCCAAAGAGGACATAAAGATGGCCAATAGACAAATGAAAAAATACTCAGTGCCACTAATCATCAGAGAAATGCAAATTGAAACCACGTTGAGATATTGTTGTATAGGTCCTTTAGTATAAGGTTTATTTCTGTCTTAAGCAAGCCCTTCCCATTGCTTTTGTGCCTCTAGGTTAACACACTTTTGGAATAAGGATCTCCACTCTCAAGAAAGCACATTATCTTATAAACTACCCAATAGTGCAATCACAGCCTTTTTTCTCCCACCTTCATGTAATTTTCCTTTTGTTGCCTCTTTAATTGCAAGTGCATAAAAGAAACTGTAAAACTGTCACTCTGGAAAGCATTTGAGATCTTGTTTCCAGGTAATTATTTTCAGTATGGCTCAAATAAATTCTTATAAAGATTCTCTACAGGTTTGGATATTCTTAAGTCAATCCTAACCAAGGGTATAATATTTTCAAACATGGTGACCTTCTACACAAGCTATAATAGCTTATACCATATGGTTAACTACTCATCTTTAGATGCAGTGTTGATTTACATACAAATTTTTTGGTCACGAAGAAAACCTAATCTTGCCAGTTTAAGACAAAAATATTTAAAAATATCTGGTGGCTCATTGCTTCTCTAGGGGATACAGAAGCAAGCATAGTACTTATGTAGCCAGGATCCATGTACAATCCACACCCAGAAAGAGTATAACTAAGTTACCACTAATCATGTTACTCAGCATGAACACCATGTGTCTGGCCGGACACTGACCGTGTAGTCTCTAAATTTTTATTTCCCCCACCATTACCAGAAGAAAAATTGCACATGTTGTCTGCTTCTTGCATTGTCCTCACAAACAGTCTGGAATGAATGCATAAGGGCCTAAACTCATATGCCTGTACATGAGCCATTAAGGTTGAGAGAAAACAGAAATTCATAAATATAAGTGAATGTACTTTAAAATGGGCGTTGTTCTAGGTTTTCTATCTCCAAATATAGGCAGATATTTGTCTCTGTAAAAGCTTAAAGGTGGCCTGAATTGTTGAAAAGTATCCTTTTCTATCACTGGTAATAATTAAAGTGAAAAATATTTTATACTATGAAAAAGAAAAAATAAACAAAAACCCTTTATTACCTCTAAAACTCTTATGTATCTTTTAGAATCCCTTAATAAAAAAACGGAATCTTCTAGATTTTGTATTTGCCCTCAGTAAAAATATATGTATGGAGCAATAAAAGTAAAATGCACATAACAATATGTTTTACTCTCGTGCTATTGTGTAAATTATAATCCAATAATACCTGCTCAAATAAACAGTTACATCTGAATAATCAATGGTCAGGTGCCAAGAAAAAAAATGTGTTTATATCACTTAATGACTTTACATGTCTCAAAGTTACTTATAATTTTGCTTATTTACTTTTCAGTGGAAGAGGTATAATCTATTGAGATCACTACAAACAGCTTCAGGGCTTCTGATAAAAGAACTTAAATGGATTATCCATTATATATTAGCTCAAATAAGTTACCTGACAGGAAAAATCGAAGAGTTCTTCAGGGTAAATTTCTTCCAGATTAATCTAAACAGATGTTTTAAATGCATTTTTTCCCTGAACCATGTTAGAATCTGATTTTTATCATGCTTCCTTTCTAATAAAAACATAGTAATTGACAATGTCCCCAATTAGAATTAAAACCTATGCTCCCACAGCATTTGTTGGATTTCTCTAGAAATCCACCAACAATCCTCCAGCAGCATAATTTAGAACATGTATTTATGTTTAAAAGTAATCTAAAACAACAAGAAAAAGCAGTTACTAGAGCTTACTGGTGAGGAAAATGCAAATAGTATAATGAATGAATATTCAGCTTTATAGTTTAATGTGATAAAGTCATAAATTCTTATGATGGCAGTTTCAAAACTTAAAAAAATTAAATTATATGTCTCGCTACACAAATAATTAAGAGAAAAATTTATGCACATAGTTTGATGCAAGTTTATATTCTTTGGATATTTTCCAGGTATGGTTTTCCATTCATACTAATAATCTGCCTGACATTAAAATACACTTTGAGCAGCAAATTTTTACAAGCCAATGGTAATTAAACAGGAATCATTCCTTGTGATATGGGACTCTGAATGTGTTTAAGATGCAAGGAAAAACCTTTAATTAACTCCTTATAAATTTATGATGTGACACGATATTGTCTGTTTCTTTTTCACAAGAGACCTCCCAGAGCCACGAGAGGCCCAGCTTGAGCTATTAGTTACCTTTCAATGGCAGGAGAGATGCTGGAGAGTTGAATGGAACCCACAGGATCGTGCTGCACAAAAGAACAACCGCATAAAATATTAATTACTCCAGCTCCACATGTGAAATGTTACAAAAGACAAAGTCAAAGAGTAAGAGGGAAAAAAACACCACAGGGTGTCAAACATTAGCATTAAGAAGCCACTAGTAATGGCTAAAGCAAAATGTGGTGGTCCAAGTCCCGCATGCTAATAATTTTCAAACTTTTGTCATGGTTAAGTAATGACCTAGCCACAGTGGGATTCCTTGATATAAAAGAAAGAGGCTCTGCCCTAATGGGGAGATGAAAACAGCCCTAGTGCAAATATGAAAATTGAAGCAGTTCAAAAACTAGCGAAAATGCTAAACTGAGCATAGTGCATTCCTAGAGGTGGTGATATATGATAGCACTCTTCTTTAAATGTGGTGAGGTAGCACTTATCATGTTAAACCAATACATCTCATGTAATCCACATAACGAGCACAAAAGTTTGTTATTTTTCTCAATTTTCAGTTGAGTAAACTTGCCAAAGGTATATAATGAGAATTTTAGAATTCAAACCCAAGTTTGTTCAACTCTAATCCAGAAGCTTGTTGCCATGTAATTGAAGCTATGGCTGTACCGTACCTCCCTTTGTTCTTCAAAGAGGCTTAATATCATTTTGGCCTAATGGAGACTGGGGCCTGCTTTAAATGCATCGTTCTATAATGAATATTATTATAAAAGGTCAACAAGTACTTCTTCTGAAGAAACAAGTAAATTATATTCAATAACTATTATATGCTGACAATGTAAAAAAGAAAAAAGAATGTAAATTTTTAAAATATAAATTAAACTTGGTTGCAAAACAAGTTTGTAGCATCAGATCTATATATTATCATGTGTATTATCTTGTTAAGAGCCATTTCTTTCCTTCTCTCATAGCAGTTTTCATTTGCTTTGTTTTCTTTAGTTTTGCTATTCGTCTTAACAAAATGTGCCTGCTAGTGGAAACAGTCTTGCAATTTTAATGGAAATAATTTCACTACTGAAAAGAGTTTCTTTTTCACTGTAAACTGGTGAGCTGCCAGAAATTTTTTTTAATGGAATGAATGAACTATAAAAAATGCACACTGCATTTTTCTTGCCTCAGCAGACTGGGATTTGTCTTTTTTTTTCCCTTTTTCTATTTCTCAGTATGAAACAGATAAGGACGGCTGCGCTGGGGCCTGGCAAAATTTCAGGGTGGCTGCCAAAGCACACATCTGTCTGACACACAGGGGAGACGACGGTCTTTATCTTCAAAATTCAAAAATTGCCAATGTTTCATTGCAACCTTATTTCAGTTATATTCAATTACAATTGCATATTTTTTAAATAATGAAATTATATACCTACTGCCCCAAATTATTCTTATTTTCACATGATTCAGAGCCATAAATTGATATATCCAAAGAATGGCTATAAGATTTTATTAGATTTGGCTTTGTCTTGTTTTTTTTTTTGTAAAATATAATAGATTAAACATACACTTCCAGGGTTTGAGTTAATTATTTGTCAAAAGCTAGCTCTCCAGCCAATGGTAGTGTTGGAATGAGATTTATAATTTTTGGCTGGGCTTCTTTTCTTTCTCTACAATTCCTTGAGAAGGATGTTTTTAGTTCTGTACTATATATAGATTCTTTTTTTAAAAAACATTTTATTGTTGTACTATACATAGATTCTTGAAACTACAGTAGAGCAATTTTTGCCACCGACTTTGCAGCCAAAAGCAAAAATCTAGACGCTAAATTTAAAAGAAAATAATCCCATTACTAGTAAGTTATATAGAGATAATTGATATTAATTATGAAATAACAAAATTAAAGTATAAATGTAGTCATGCTATAATTATATTTGCCAAACTCACTACAAGAACATTAAACACATAGACTATCTCATATAACAATAATAACACTAATAACAATATGATATTTTAACTAGTTACTATGGGACAAGCACTGTTCTCTGTCCTTACTTAAGACACTTAATCTCAGAAACGACTTTATGAAGTAGACATGGTTGTGACCTTCATGGGGAAAGCAGAGACAGAGAACATAAGTAACAGCACTAAGGTCATGCCCTTTTATAAATTTGAACTACTTAGTTTGAGTAAATTTAACTTTCTGAATTGAATTTATTAGGGTTACATTGGTTAATAAAACCATAAAAATTCAACTTTTATTTCACAACATTTCAAATTTCCACTTTGAAACTAGTGCTATTAAACTATGTTAAGACTGTAGTTTACTAAAAATCAATGCAAACAATGACAGACGATGTTAAATTGATGTATTAAACTTGTGGCAGGACTTTTTTTGTGGCTGCAATGTCTGTCTCAAGGCCTCTGTTAGCTGAAAACGTAGCTATGGGAGAAGAAAAAATGACTAACATTAAAAATGGAGTCGATCCATTCAAAGAAGTTCTATGGATACACCCATATTTCTCAATTTTGTTTTCTATCTGAAGCCTAAGAACTGATGTGTATGGACACAGTGTAAGGTTATTGATAGCCACCGAACTGTAGAGTAATTTGTTAGTAATTGCAGACGGTGTTTCATTTCTGCTATAGGAAAATTTCCAGATACTGTTTGATAGGGAAAGTGTACAAACAATGTAGGTTGTCAATTCATGTTCATGCTCCAATGCATTAGGATTGTACCAGGAACATATAAAGCTTATATGACCACTTCAATGACTCCCAAATTCCCCCAAGGGAAGAATGTGATTCATGCCACTTCTGTCCTTCGAAGTGGTGCTAGAATGTGAAGAATGAGGAGACAAGGTAACAAGTATTAAAATTAGTTCTTGGTATTGATTGGATCTATATGTTAAAATACCCTTTTTCAGGGTTTTCCCAAAATAACTTAGCAGGCTTATGAGGCTTTCATATAGATATGAGTAACCTAATTGTATTATATCTCCTGTCACTAGGTATTCTTCGCTGTATGTGGTATACAGTTATTTTGAAACAGATATTAGCTGAAATATCTATAATTCCCAGAGATTTTTGGACACTAACTCCTTTATGAAATGAAACTCTGCATATGATAGAAGGATAGAAAATATATGAGTGAGTCTTCCACAGCCTTTTTCTGATCTTTTGTTCTAATTTCAGACTAAGTCTTTAATCTGTAAAATGTAATATTAAAACTTCTGGATGATAAGGAGTGGCTTATATTGATTCAGGTAGAGAGGGGAAGGGTTTTCAGGAACAGCTATAAAGGACATATGGACAAAACCAAGGGGAGTTGGAAGCACGGGAGGGAGGTGGGGATGGCTGGGGTGGCGGGGGAATGGTAGGGGGTAAATGCAGGCAACTATACTTAAACAACAACAAAATAGTTTTTAAAAAAATAATTGTATAAACCTTGGGCAACCCTGACACATTTTCAGGGTGTCTGTTAGCTCAAAATTATTTTTCCTAAAGACATTTCAATGTAGATAGATATAGATATAGATGTGTATATATTTACTCTGCGATCTCTACCAGTGGGCTATCTCCCTCAATTCCCCACCCTTATTTTGGGAAGGTTTTAGAGATTTTTGTTTGCATTATGGAAACATTCCCATGGGAAACTCCATTCTTTTTTTTTTTTTTTTTTTGGTTTTGTCTTTTACAGTGTTTAAGAAGAGAAAATTCTAGTTAAGTTCTTTATCCAATGTATTCATCTCTTTGGTCCATTGTAAAAACTTTATATTCTTTGATTCAACAAAGATATAAATTTTTATATTAAATCCAAATTTTAAACTCTGATTCAAATACTTCGTCTCCTCAAAAATCTGGAATTAACATTTCTATTTGAAAATATTTTCTTGTCTACAAACCTAAAAAAGAATTTAATTGTGAAACTTAACTTTTAAAATTGCATTGTTGATCCATTTTCTTGGTAAAAGAGTAAATGTCAATTATTCAATAAGTAGGGTGTCTCAAGAAACTAGGAATAATCAATAGTTACTGACAAAATATGTCCATCAATATATGAGTATCAAAACATTCATTAACAAGGGTAAAATTTAAATTTAGAATTAGAAATAAAATTTCTAAAATATGCTAATCTTACAGAGAGCATCTATTAATATTTGAAAATAATTTGGAAATACAATGAAGAAAAATAGTAAACGTTATGTGAATTTTACTCAATTAGAGATCCTTATTTTTCCCATCTAAATAATAATAAATTATTGTAGAAACATTTTATAATCTGGGAGATTTTTGAAATCTAAGAAATTCTGTTTCAAGATGTATAATGATTATAGTAAACATTCAGTGAAACTGATGGAATTTATGTTTTGAAGTGTACTTTCTGTTACAATGAGGAAAAAAGGGTTAATAATAGTAACACAATTTTAAATCTATACAATTACTTTTATGTTAGAATAAAAATACAAAGTAAGGAAATATAAGAATAAAAATATAATAAGCATTATGGTTATCTATAATGCAATAAAGTGTGATGAATATTTTTATGATCAGAATTTTATATATTGCTAACTGCTTAATAGCTAGTTAGAAATCACCATTATAAACATGTGTAAAACTTGTCACTTTTTAATGCAGGCAATTCATTTTTACAGAAACACCCATCAAATTTCTTGTTCTTCATAAGACTTTTTACTTTCATTATGAATATTTAATTTTTCATGAAACTTTACCAACTATAAATGCTTTAGAGAGGATATTATGTAAAATGGCACCGTATCAAAAAGGTATATTTCAACCTGGTTGGTTGTGACTCAGTGGACTGAGTGCCAGCCTGTGAACTCAAAGGTTTCCAGTTTGATTCCTGGTCAGGGCACATGCCTGGGTTGGGGCCAGGTCCTCAATTGGGGGCATGTGAAAGATAACCAAGGTTTCTCAGACACATTGTTTTTCTCTCTCTCTTTCTTCCTCCCCTCCCTTATCTCTAAAAATAAATAAATAAAATCTTTAAAAAAATTTTTTAAGAGGCTTCCACTTCTGGGAATGTATCCAAAGATATATGAAACACTAATTCAAAAGAACATGAGCACTCCTGTGTTCATTGCAACGTTATTTACAATCACTAAAATATGGAAGCAGCCCAAGTGTCTACCAGTAGATGAGTGGATAAAACACTATGGAGCATTTACACAATGGAATGCTATTCAGATGTAAAAAAAGAAGATTTTTACATTTGCAACAGCAAGGATAGACCTGAAGGATGTTATGCTAAGTGAAATAAGTGAAGTAAGAAAAAGACAAACTGAAAAGTATTAATTTGTTACCTTTCAAGAAGAAGTTACTGAAATACATTAAAACTAGATGTCAAATTTACTTTGGATTTGCTTGTTCTTTGAGTGTGATACCACAACACTTCATTTGTTGATAAGGCTTTTTTTTTTTAAATATTTTATTTATTTATTTTTAGAGAGAGGAGAAGGGAGGGAGAAAGAGAGGGAGAAAGCAATGTATGGTTGCCTCTCACACGGCCCTCACTGGGGACCTGGCCTGCAACCCAGACTGAGAATGGAACCGGGACTCTTTGGTTCCCAGCCCACGCTCAATCCACTGAGCTACACTAGCCGGGCTGTTTATAAGTCTTTATTTTGATTTTATAATTTTAAGTTGATCTATAGGCATTAACCCTATAATATATCATCTAATTTGCAAATGCATTAAAAAATATTGGATTGAACAGACTCAATAAATTTTTTTAAAGGTAAAAACTAAAACAATAAAATAAAAGTAAGGTGTTATTAATTAATTATATAAACAGGAAAATAAAAGCTTCATTTATGATGGAATTATTTTCAATATTTACTTTTGATAATTTTTTAAATAAATTTTTATCCTCACCTGAGGACATTTTTTCATTGTTTTGTTTTTTTTTTTAAGATTGTATTTAATCATTTTTAGAGAGAGGAGAAGGGCGGGAGAAAGAGAGGGAGAAACATCAATGTATGGTTGCCTCTCACATGGCCCTCATTGGGGACCTGGCCCGCAACCCAGGCATGTGCCCCAACTGGTAATTGAACCAGGACTCTTTGGTTCCCAGCCTGCGCTCAATCCACTTAACTACATCAGCCAGAGCACTTTTGATAATTTTTTGACATTAAGACTATTTGAATTCTCTACAAGAATTTTAGTCTATAATCTCTTACTGTTATTCAATATTTCATCATGTCAAAAAATATTTTCCAACATCTTAGTACTTATTTCAATGCAGTAGTGATCACATACATGGAAATTGTTCAGGTTTGCAAAGAAAAATCCCATGAGTCAAACAAATCTCCATCAGTGGAATATTACAAAATGTCCAATTCTACAATAAGAATTTGTTATTTTCACTTACATAATGCCAGTGACCATGGCTATGTTGCAAATATATATACCAAAATACCACTATTATTATTATTAGTTTTCTTTTATTCCTTATGAAGCTCAACAAAAGAGTTCAAGAAAACACTGAGGTCATGGATCAGAGGATCAGTAATTTGGGGGGTTAATGAAAGTGATTGGAGAGGGGAAAATAAAGGAACTTCCATAGATTCAACCTGGGGAGCGAGGAAACACCAAAAAGTAACTTCGAAATCCTAAATTTTGCTTAACATTAGCCTGTATGTGAACATAGGCACCTCTGTCCATCATATTACGGAGTCTGTTTGATAATGCAGGCCAATAAAAAACTATTGACAATTTTAGAGCAAGTGGTTAATTCTACCACATTTGTATTTTGAAATAATCGGTCTGGATTTAATGAGAAAAATTTCTTCATTGTGTTTCTTACTGTTTGTGGTTAGCTAATTTAGGGAAATATGAAAGTGCTTCTGATGAGAGATGGCACTACTTTTGCACTGATAAGTAGACAATCGTAAAGAGTACTAGATAGAAAAGAGTCATAATATCAAAAAAAAAAAAAAAACTTGGTAGTATTTCTGAACTGGAACAAAGACAATTTAATATGTTGAATAAGAGTATATCCATAGTATCTATTTTTATCAGAAAAAAATAACTTGAACAATTTATAGAAGTGCTGTATTTCTTCTTATGGTACATTATGCATTTATTAAAAGTAACATTATTTTCCTGGAATGAAATAACCACACTGATATTCCTTCTGTATGTCTTAAGTCTATTAAATGACTAATTTGATCTAAAGAAACTTGAATGTCAATAATATCCTAAGTAATTAGGAAATATATTTTAAAAACTCACAGAAAACTAATAGCACAACCAAGTTAGGGTTCTTTGCTCCCTGAGAGTGATCTAACTGTTCATTTAAGAGTTTAACCAAACCTCTAAGCATTTCCCTTTTCCCAAGTGATTTTAAAGAGCACTCAAAGCTGTGATCATTGCCTTAAAAAATAAAACATTCATATGTAATGAAAAACATATCTGCAAAATATATGTAGATATTACAGAGAATTAAAAGGAAGAATCTGGTAGAATAGAACACAAAAATAATATTTAAAAAAAAACATAGCCCCACAAGTTGTATACTTTTATTTTTATTTGGATCTAAAGTTATTGAGGTGGTAAGTTATTTAAAATTAATATAGAAATAGACTGGGGAAGATGGCAAGCACATAGATTTTAAAATCATTTGAGTTTTAATGCATAACCAGAGAAATCAAATGTGCAAGAAGACCTAAGTGCTTATTCAGAAAATTTTCAACAACAAGAGCATTTTTTTAAGAATCTGTTAACATAATTTTCTGAGTTTAAAAATGCTACAGCACATATAACTTCTAGGTAAAGTGGATGATTTACCTAGAACTCCAAGTTGAAATTTGGAGTTGCAAATATGGTTTTGAATAATTATTATTCATCTATAATGAATTGAATACTATCCTTCAAAACGGATATACAGAATTCTTACCCTTCAGTGCCTCAGAATGTGACCTTATCTAGAAATGGGGTCTTTTCAAAGGTAATCAAGTTGAAATAAGATCAATCATTAGAGGAGACCCTGAGCCAATATGACAGGTATCTTTGTAAAATGGGTAAATTTGATTATAGAGGTAGGCATTAGCAGAAGAAAGACTTTGTGAAGAGATATGGGGAAAAAAAGCTATGTAAAGATAAAGACACAGATTGGAGTGAAGCACCTTCAAGCTAAGGAATACCAAGGCTTGGCCAGCAAACAGCCAGAAGCTAGGCAAGGTACATGCAACTGATACTCTCTTACAGAAGAAAACAACCCAGCTGGCACCCTGATTTTGGAATTATTGCCCACAAAACTGTGAGACAATAAGTACCTGATCTTTTACACTACACATTTTTGACACTTTTTTATAACCATCTTGGAAACTAATATATCATCTGAGTAAATAAATTTTGTTCAGAATACTGGCAGACTGAAAAAAGACATCATGTGATATTTCATACTAATTGAACACCATTATTTAAAATACCATTAATTATAGAAAATATTATTATAAAATATACAGTCATACTGGCCACCATTCAAGACTTTGAGCATATACTTACGTAGCATCATGGAGAAGGTATTACCATTGGATTCACTCTCTTTTTTAGTACTGAAGAATAATGCTACTAGCTTAATCATGTTCAAGCTAACATACAAAGTTTAAACTTCTTGAATTCAGGCTCTATGTCTAAGTCATTTTGGAATCTTCAGAACTAGCACTGCATCTTATGTTATGACATTAATAAACAGTTGTTCAATAAACTAGTCAAAGTAGATATCCAAAGAAGGATAAACAGGTCATTCTTAAGTTTTCAAAAGTGGAATATCTGAAAAATAGTTAAATCTTTTCAATTTTGAATTATATATGAAACAAAGATATAAAGCAAATCAAGTAATTTACTGTTTCTATAACTTCTAGTTCTGCTTTTAGAAAATGTGTACATAGAGAGAGTGTTGTGTGACAAAATCTGATACTGTCCCCCAGTCAGAAAGATTTTAGTCAGTGCATCTTGTGCAACAGAAGTATTTTTATGGTGAATCTATTTATATTACATTATATTTGAATTTCAAATTCTATGCACTTTAAAATGAAAACTAAGTGTCCATCAGTAAATGAGTGGATCATAAAACTATGGTACGTTTACACAATGGAATAGTATGCAATAGAAAGAAAGAAGGAGCTCCTACCCTTTGTGACAGCATGGATGGAACTCGAGAGCATTATGCTAAGTGAAAATAAACCAGGTGGTAGAAAACAAATACCATATGATCTCACCTACAAGTGGAACCTAATCAACAAAACAAAGCAAAATATAACCAGAGATATTGAAATAAAGAACAAACTGACAATAACCAGAGGGGAGGGTGAGAGGAATAACAGGGGAAAGAAGAGGAAGAGTTGTCAAGGAACATATATAAAGGTCCCATGGACTATGCCAAAGAGGTGTAGGATTGAATGTGGGAGGTGGGGGTGGGTGTAGTGGGGGAGGGTGGTAGGTGGAAAGTGAAGACAACTGTGCTTGAACAATGATAAAATATAAAAATTTAAAAAAATAAAATAAAATGAAAACCATCTAGCTTATCTCCTTGACCTTGGCTAAGGTTTACACTTTTTTTTACCTTTACCGTGAATAAGCATTTCCATGAAAACTATATAAAGGAAAATGGAACAACATGCAAGTTCTTCCCTAAGATTTTCTCTTCTTTAGTACATTTTCACTGAGGACTCTTGAATTATTTTGAAACTTGATGATCCCCAACATTTTGTTTTATCACACATAGAAAACAAAACCAGCAAACAATAATGTCTTACACTACAACAAGTTTAGTACTGAAAAACACAGCTGACCCTATAAGAGCGTGGGTGGTAAGGTCACCAAATACCTGTCCAGTGAGAAGTCAGTGTACAATTTTTGACCCCTAAAAACTTATCTAATAATAGCTAACTGTTGACTTGAAGCCTTACTGATATCATAAACTATTAATATATATTTGAATGTTACATGTATTATATACAGTATTCTTACAATAAAGTAAGCTAGAGAAGAGAAAATGTTATAAGGAAAATTATAAGAAAGAAACAATACATGTACATATTAGAAAATAATATGCATATGAGTGGACATGTAGAGTTCAAACCCATGTTGTTCAAAAGTAAATTTTATAGGCCACAAGCAAAAAAAAACAGAAATAACTACAAAAAAAGTGAAAGCAAATATGCATTACAAAGAACTGTGAGGACAATCAAACTGTTCATGTAAAAAAAATTACAAAAAGTACCTAGTAAAGGAAAAGCTACCACTTGAATCAATATATATATACTTATTTTTGTGATTTTATTTATTCTTTTAAATCATTTTTTTAAATTACAGTTGACATGCAAGGTTATATTAGTTTTAAGTATACAGCCTAGTGATTAGACATTATATAATGTAGAAAAGTGATCACCCCAGTCAATTTCATGGTGAGATACTATAATAGGAAATTCAAATATTGCTGACTATATTCCTTATGCTGTAATTTACTTCTCCATGAGTATTCTGTAACTACCAATTTGTACTTAGTCCCTTCACTTTTTTCACTCCTCTCATCTGTCAACCTTCAAATCATTCTCTGTATCTATGAGTCTGTTTATGTTCTACTTGTTCATTTATTTTTTTAGATTCAGCTGTTGATATGTATTGATTGCCATTTTTGTTAATATTTATGATCCTTTTTGTTTTTCTGTTTTTTAAAGAAGGCTGTTTAACATTTCATGTGATACTGGTTTGTTGGTGATTAACTAACTGCTTTTCCCTTGCTGCTTTTAAGATTCTCTCTTTGTCTTTCACCTTTGGTGTTTTAATTATGATGTGTCTTGGTGTGGACATCTTGGGGTTCATCTTGTTTGGGACTCTCTGTGCTTCCTGAACTTGTATGTCTCTTTTCTTCATTGAGTTAGGAAAGTTTTCTATCATTATTTTTCATAAAAATTTTCAATTCTTTGCTCTTTCTCTTCTCTTCCAGCATTTACATGATGCAAATGTTGGTACACTTGACATTGTCCCAGAGAATCCTTATACTATTCTTTTTTAAATCTATTTTTCTTTTTGCTATTGTTTCAATATCTTTCAAATCTCTGATTTGATCTGTTGTTTCATATACTTCACTGTCAACAACCTGTAATGTGTTTTTCACTTCAGTTAATCTATTCTTCCTTTCTGGCTGTTTCTTTTTATGTTTTCTATCTCCATTTTTTTATTTTCCTGTATCTTTGTTGAATTTCTCACTAAGATTGCCCGCTCTTGCCCTAGTTCATTCAGCATCCTTATAATCAGTGTTTTGAACTCTGCATGTAGTAGATTGCTTGTCTCTATTTTGTTTAGTTCTTTTTCTGGACTTTTGTTCTCATTTTATTTTAGGCATATTTCTTTGTCTTTTCATCTTGGCTGCCTCCCTGTGTTTGTTTCTGTGTGTTAGGTAGAGCTGCCACATCTCCCAGGCTTGGTGGACTGTTTTTCAGGGTCCAAATTCACAGCTTCTTTGATATCCCAAGTTGGGCACTCCATATGTACCTTCTATGTGGGCTGTGTACATCCTCCTATTGCAGTTGAGCCTTTATTGCTATTGGCACCTTAATGGGAGAGATTTTTCCCCAGACAGATTGGCTGTAAGAATGGGCTGCACTCACCATGGGGAATGAGCTGTGCAGAGGCCAATCCCATGGAGCAGAACTTACTTCAGTGGCACTTGGGTGCCCACAGAGTCTCCTCCTTGAGTATGTCACTTGTGGAGGTGGATGGGTAGTATTTTGACATGGTCTAAAGCTGTCTACAAGGTGTATTGACTCTGGGACCTCCCAAGAAGTGCAGGCCATGGTCAACTGCACTATAGAGGGCACATGGACAGAACCAAGGGGGAGGAGGGAGGCTGGGGAGGGGGGTGGGGTTGGAGGGTGAGGGAGGAGGGGAAGGGAGAGGATGCAAATAACTGTAATTGAACAACAATAAAGTAATTATTAAAAAAAAAAATTGCCACTTGTGTTCTGCCCCAGACCACCAGACATGAGCTACAAAGCAATCTGCAGATGACCACTGCTTGTGCTGTGCTTGGAGGTACCCCAGAGAGGCCAAACCATGACCTAAGGCCAGGTGCCACCAGCGCCAAGCCTGGGGCCACTTAGCAAGACATTGAGGGCATGCAAAAGGCAGATGCTCTTTGTTTGAGAAATTTTAGGGAAGTCTGCAGCATGATCCAAGACAAGCCATTCATATGGAAAAGCCAGTGGAAATAGCTTGGGTTGGGCATGTCAGTGGGGTGGGTGGGGTCTCAGGGAATCACTCAGGCAAACAGAGATGGACAAGTTGCCAAGTTGAGGAAGACTCAGATATGGCACCAGCCTGCCAACTCTGTGGAAGGGAGAGCTCAGGAAAGGAACATGACCTTTCCCAGCACTCTGTCTGGTAGACCAAGTGAATATTCTACTGGCAAAGCTGAATATAGATAAACAAATTTAAAGTTTTTCTAAAAACAGTATTTGATAAGAAATATCAGAAAATATAAAGTGGACTAGACTAAAAAAAATATATGAGGTAGGAAACAGTGAAAGTAATTCAAAAATGGAAAAGAAAAAAAATGCCCAGGATGACAGCTGAGTATCAGTCTAAGAAGCAATCAATCTCATCCAGAGAAGGACATCAAAGGATTCTGGGAAAAGTGTCTTTAATAATCAAGTGGATTTTATTACCCAAATTGTATGATTAATGTGACAAAAGCAGTGCATATGTAGTGAATGAAAAGAGAGGAATATGATCCAGAAAGAGGAAAAAAGCTATACAATAAATCTATGGTCCAAATAGAAAATAAACTGAAATATGAAGTGATTTGAGATGAACTGAATGAAAGAAAAAATTTACTTTTAAAATATTTCAAGTACCCTAAAAGTTTTTATTGAATGTACTGGAGTTACATTGGTTAATACAATTATGCAGTTTTCAAGTGTACAGTTCTGTTATACATCATCTGTTAAATGTATTGTGTTCACTTCCAACGTCTGTGCTCTTTCCATCACATCTATCCCTATGTTTTTTTTCCCTATCAGCCTGGTCACAGCACTTGTTTCCTAGTGTATGATATTTAAATCACACAATATTCAAAACATTCTATAATTTATATTTATGAAATTAACAAGGAAAATAATAAAATAAAGTCAAACAAAAAGCCTCAGTTATACTTAAGAGCAACACATCATAAGACTTGACAACGCAGAATCAAAGGTGTTGCTCCATGAATAAATCTCCCCTGGTTTCTTGTAGCAAATAACCACGAATACCAAATTACTTATAATTTGTTACAAGCAACCACAGGAAATTTATAGTTTCTTGTGGCTTAAACAATAAGTTTAAAACAACAACCATGTAGTTTAAAGCTACAGACCTATTCTTGTGGTTTAAAAACCACAGACATGTATTCTGTCTCAGTTATGGAAGCCAGATGTCAAGATGGTGATGGGGCCACATTCCTTTCACTGGTTCTAGGTGAGAATTCTTTTTAGCTAAATTTATTTTTCGGTACCTGTTGACATTCTTTGGCTTATCAGTAGCTGTATTACTCCAGTCTCTGTTTCTGTCTTCAGATATTGTCCTCTGTGTGTGTCTAATTTCCCTCTTTTAAAAGAATACATATTATCCCATTTAAAGTCTCCTGGACAACCCAGCATACATTCTTTTTCTCAAGATCCTTATCTTAATTTGATGTTTAAGGTAATTAATACTCTTTTTCTATTAGGAGGGGTGTCAAACTCATTTTCACCAGGGGCCACATCAGCTTCCAGGTTGCCTTCGAAGGGCTGAATGTACTGAATGTAATTTTAGGATGGTGTAAATGTAACTACTCTTTAACTAGGGGCAAGGACCTCGGCGCTATTGCTGGGTAGAACCAAAATGCTGGGCCGGATAAAACAAGGTGGGCCCATGGGCCTTGAGTTTGCCACCTGTGCATTAAGGTACAATTCACAAGTTTTAGGAATTAGAAAGTTAATATATTTTGGGGGGGGGCATGTTTTTCTGCCTACTACAGGTCAACGGCAAATGAATTGGAAGATTTTGCATGCCACTTCACTAGAGGCTCTAGGTACACTTTCTGGATCAAGAAATGGAGGTTTAATTATATTTCAAGTCATAAAACTCAGTACTAAAATAGCTTAAAGGAAAATATGATTAGCAAAATTTTCAGGAAAGACATAATAAGTAGATGAGAATATTCTAAGAGGCTAAATTCCCAATATTTTATAAAGGAGAGTCAATAGTTTTAATAATATATTTTGATAAAGAGTTGACTACCCATTGATTGAATTAGGAAATAACTACAAAAGACATAAAAATAAAAACAGTACAGATTTACTTTGGTGGATGTTGCTGGGAGTAGAGTGGAAACTTGACAAGGTGGCATGGGATTATTTACTGTATTTTACACTTTTGTCTTTTTATATTATTAACATTTAAAAAACTATATTAATGTATACATATGGGTAATAAGGACTTTTATGTGAATGTTTAAAGTCATTTTATTCTTTACAGAAAAGAGGGAGAAGGAAAGAAACAGAAATAACCCTTCACAATTTTTTCTAAGGCATCAACCTCTGTCCACAAGTTTAAATATACAAAACTATGTTTTTCTTGCAGAAGAAAGCCATTTAGAACCCAATTTTTCTTTTCTTTTTTATACAAGGGAAACTAAAAAAGAGACAAAAATCATATTTACTACATCATCTTTACCTACAACTAGTATTCAGATCCCACTGGAAGATCACGTTTTTATCTGCCAGAGAAGTGTGGGCTTCTCAATGGAACGACCTAACAGAGCAGTCACGACACACGCCCTGCACGTGTGTGTCAGCACATCTTATCTGTAAATTATGCATGGCTGTTAATCAATGATGAGAATTTCGGCTCTGAAATATTAGGGAAAGTGACGGTGTTCTCATAATAATTATTAAAAATACACTTAAAATCATCGCCTCTCTAAAATTAATCATACAACTGGACTGAAATGGAACATTATTAGTTCTCACACGTTACCATTTTTCATGTGTCATCTCAGCAGCTAGGATTTGAGAGAGCAGTTCAATGACTAACTCCGGAAGCTTTGAGAAATAGAATATTTGAATTTTTTTTGTTGCTTTATGCAATTGTTAGAACAGAAGATGATCAACATCTTAATTGAACTTACGCTTGACCACTGTCTTTTGCTTTTTTTAGACAGCCTAGTTTTACAAAATTTATGTCTTATGCTTTGCCTGGTCCAACCTATAAAAACCTTGAAAATATTGCAGATGTCTAGGATTGCAAATCATTCTAGTAAATTGAATGCATATGGAGTTTTATGTTAAGTTCTTCTGTCAGAAGGCAAACAAAAGTGTTCAGCTAAATGTTCATGGCAACTGCATTTGTGCATGGAGTTTGTGTGTGTGTATGTGTGTGTGGTTTTGAAGGGATAAACAACTGATAAAGAACTGTCACTAGGAGAACACTAGGGAATTTACTAGAATCAGAATAAATTGAATACTCTAAGATGCTGACCAGCAACAAAAATTCTCTCAGGTGTGACATTTGCTTTTGCAAACTTGGAAATTTTTTAACTGCAAATTCTTTAAATAGAGTATCAATTTCACCATTTAGCTCATGGAAAGGTTGAAGAGGAGGACAATGGAAACTATAGTTGTAAAATATGAAACAAATGTATTTTTATATATAAATAAAAACTATAAAATGCTGTGTTCTTGCTGATAGATAATAAGCCTAATCAAGCTTCTCATTTCTCAAATTGTTATCATTCTATGTTCCCTGCTAAGCACTTAAAGGTTTAGTATCCATGGAAAATTTAACATCCGTAACAATCATACAAATACACACCCCTCTGGTGGGGTGATTTCAATAGGTATTTGTACCAGATGCCCTGCAATTAGCCTTCTCTCAAGCCTTAAAGTATATATGATACTAAGTCCTCAAGAATAGCAGGTTTGGGAGAAAATGTGATGAATTTGACCTTAGAAGTACCAAATTTGCAATGCTTTTGGAAATACTGAACAGGAGCTCAGAAGTGTGTTTGAGAATAAAGATGTATATTGGAAAATCACACACTTAGATTAGACTATTAACGACTCTACAAACTCTTCTATGGAACGAATGACCAAGGATGGCTGTGTAACATGCAGATTCAATGCAGTTATAAGAGAAATATTCAAGTTCCAAGGTGTTCAGAAGTGTCTCATGGAAGGACAAGATGTATGAACAAACACCTTACCTTTTAAAATGTTATTGATTAGATAGTAGTACAAAGGTAGATCAAAGATATAGCAAGAGTTATGGTACTATAGGACAGATGAATTTGCATAGTCAGAAAAGTTCCCGGCTGTTGTAGCTCAGTGGAATGAGCGCGTGCTGGGGACCAGAGGGTCCCGGTTCGATTCCCAGTCGGGGCACATGCCTGGGTTGCGGGCCAGGTCCCCAGTGAGGACCATGTGAGAGGCAACCATACATTGCTCTTTCTCCCTCCTTTCTTCTCTCTCTGAAAATAAATAAATAAAATCTTAAAAAAAAAAGAAAAGTAGACACTAGAGAACGAGAATTAAAAAGAAAATTGCAAAACAAACAAACAAACATCAACAAAAAAAGCTTATGTGGCATTTATACAGAATAAAATATGATTTGACCAAAATACCCAAATCAAGCAATATGAGCAACATGACAAATGATTTAACACATGTTTTGAATGCCAGTGGTCCATTACATCATTTAGTTAAGCCATCTGCTTAGAAGATCCACATTGCAATAATAATTCTATTCAGTTATATGCATTTGATGGTAAGAACCCTAGCATAATGGTGATCTTCACAGCTTAGGGCTTCCTCGTTTTTAAGGTCTTTTGCATAAAGCATAGTTGTATTCTGGAGTATTTCAGTTCTATTTGCTTATCTGCTTCAGAGGTTATTTGCTATTCTTTTTGTCCAGCCAACATCTGAATCTGCATACATGAGGGATTTCTCATCTAATGAGGCATACCCAGTCTCTTGTGGAAGCCAGATGCACTTGATCCTTACTTTTCCAGTGACTAAAGTTGTGCCAAGCGCACATTGACTCTAAACAGAAGCTAGCGACCTGAAGAAAAGACATTGAAGAAAAGGCATTCTGGTAACAGGTAGTTGGGGTGCCTGTGCTAAATCCAGGGCCAGTCTCATCAGTGGCTGCATTCCTAAAGGTAGTTTCTATGACTCTGTCGCAGCAGCTGGTTTCCATGAAGCAAAAAGAAATCATCTGGTTCCCAGAGGCAATGCAGTTGCATCTTTGATTGACAAGAACTGCAGCATGATTTGGGCATTATTCTTGGTCATGTGGTCTCCAAATCTGGTTCTCAGATCTCCAGAGATCCTAGGAGCTATTCAATATCTTTGCACTGAATTCCTTTTCCAGAATCAGTTCCTCTTTTTTGCCACTATTAACTCTTGGAGTCAACTCTTCCTGAGTCATCATTTATATGAATTGTAAATTAAATTGCTTTATTCCTTTATAACATAAATGTGTGCTACCTGGATAGCTATTCAAACTGAAATGCATTATTGATTTTGCTTATTTTGTGTGATTTCCTCTCCATTCACCAATGTTTATTCTGTAATACTCCTCAGTTGGGGAGGGGTATAAAATAGCTATAATTACATGGTGACTTTTCCTTCCTTCTTGCTGTATTCACTCCTCAGACATCATTTGCTACTCTGAGCCTCATCCCATCTTGGTTAGTCATCATTATTGATTCAGAACAGTGCTGTGCTGTGTAATATATTTCTGCTGCAAAAATCATTCTTCTTCATTAAACCGTCTTTGCATGCAGCTGCCTGCTGGGACACTCACTCTCCATCCAAGCTGCAGACGCTGCATTTTCTCTGATTGTATTTGTGGCACATTCATGAATGCTTCTTGGGAAAAAAAAATCATTCCAAACCAATAAATCAAATGAATAAATAAATCAATAAATCTCTTTTGCTTTACAAACATCATCGATCTTTAGCAGAATGAATCACTAATTCTTGTCCCTACCTCTTAGACCCTTTAAAACTATTTCATCTTTACTAGAGGGTTTTTGGTCCTGTATTAATGCTTATATTAGATAAGGTGCTTGACCTTATATAAGATCCAAAGGCATTTGACCCTAGCAGTCAATTTCAATGAACTCTGTTTTTTTGAAGAGATTTCCATCAGAAATAGAATATATTGAAGAAAGTTGTTTTTTAAGACTCGATACAGGTATAGATATAAATATACATATAGGCACATATATAATAATGAAATTTTATTCTTGGATATTATACATGTATATAGGCATATACATGTATATATTACATTTAATAATTGAATGATGACTATACATATATAAATATATATATATTTAATTCTTGATATATCAATTTTCCAAGAATTTTTAAATTGTATATTTTATACCTATGGCTAAATTTATGGTTAATTCCATTCATTTTGGAATCTTTCTATGTTAATAGAGTGAAAGTCAGTATAAAGCTCACTTTCTTATATATTAATCAAGATTTTTAGCCCTTATCCCACACTCCTCAACCTCCCCAAACCCTTGCCCCCAACTCCTAATCTCTGCCACCTCCTTCCTGACTATGCCTCCAAGAGACTGATTCCCACAAATTGCATCACTCAGCCTTGCTTGTTCTCTGTTTGCCAATTGGGTTTGGCCAAGCGGGGCTCAGACTAAGGATCTGAGGGTTTGAGGACAGAAGTTAGGATGTATCTTCCTAATTCCCTCCCTTCTTCAACCTTTCCCATTTCCTCCCTGCTTGTTGTAGCAGGGGTTGTGGACTGGGCTAATGCTCCTGAGAAGCTACTCCAATTTCATGGTCTAGCTCCCAATGAACTCTGACAACACGGTTTTTTCTCCTTGCCTCTTCAGGTCTGTGCGGAGTTTCCTGCTGCTGCTGGGCCCTGGATATGCAAGATATGTACATTATATGTAAATATATATATGACATGTATTTAATATATGCTTGAGATATGTACCATAAACAGAACTATAGCTGTAGATGTAGATATAAATATAGTGTATATCTTAAATATATATATATTATATATCTTAAATACATATAACACATATTTATATTTTAGTAAGTTCACTTCAAATCTCATCTAAATGTGTCTTCTGTTTCCTGTCAGGACTTTCACTGATGCAGACTATATTAAGTTTAATAATCTGAAGTAAGGATAGAAAAGAATTGGTCAGTGATTTAAAATTTTGTCATGCTCTCATGTTCTCAATGGCCATTCATTCAGCTCCCAGAGGTTCTCGACTGGCTGAATAAGTCATCTTTTGCACTACGTGCGTAATTTATTAATTATTTCTGAGAATCCTCTCAATTCTCTTCTGCTCTTTGTTTTAGTGTGTATTCCTTTCCTGCTCTGTGACCTGCTTCTGATTTCACAGAAGTCGATGAATGACAAGTGAACTTCAAATTTCTTCTTTCTGAGAGATATTGATTGGTCCTGCCTTGCAGAGTATTTCTCTAGCAACAGCATTTCCCATCTCTCCCAGTAAGGTCCAAAAATGCTGTGCACCCAGTTTTGAATTTTTTAATTGTTACATAGCTTTTGGCTTTCTCAGCTGGATCATAAGAATTCTAGCTTATTAACCTTGTTATATCTTCTCATAAAGTTTATATGCCTCCAATGTTGCTGTACTTCCCAAATAACCCTTGACAATGCAACATTTCTTTGCAATATGACCAGATACCTCATCAAGAGATAGGTTTACAGAGAAAGTAGTCTCAGAGCTTAAACTTGAAAGGCAAGATATGACTACAGTGGAGTTTCTGATACCAAAAGCAATTTTCTTAAATAAGTGGGAGGTTTGCAGTATTTAAATCAACCAAGAAGCAAAGACCCGTAGAAGCAAACCAGTTTGCTACTTGAGTAGACAGGAAGTTGAGACTAGATTTCATGTCTCTTAAATTCTATTTAAAAACTCCATTTTAAAAGTACATGTTTTCACTAAAAACAAAGTAACTGATGTGTACAAATTTATATTTGTAAATTTATATGTCTCAATGAAACTCTCTTAATGTTTTTTAGTATCATAATTTAATGTGAGTGAAGCTCATTAAATTTATCAATAAAGCCCATAGTAATATCTGTGAAAACAATTCCCTTATATACATATTTCAAATATAACATATAAAATATTATGTATTAAAAAGCCAGCAGGCTTACTCATAATATACTTACTGAGTAAGTTTTAATATTGTAAGGTGCAAAGGAGATTTGTTCAATGCCCAGAAAAGATATATTTATTAAATATAGTTGCTTACATGACTACTCTTTTAATATCACTACAGTTTATGCATTGCAGTGTGAACAAATGATATTTAAAATAGCAATAAATGAACTGATACCAATTTTAAAATCTTTTTTTTTTTTATTCTTTGAGTGTGAAAAGTGAATGGAAGTTTTAGAAATCATAGAAAAGGAGAGTTGTGTTTTATTGTTTTTGGCTTTAGCCCTGGGATAATTCAATCTTCGGGCAGTTCTGCTTGTGCAAACATTAACACAGTTATTATTTTGGTATTGTTACTACGGGTTTATCAAGTATCCATGAAGTTTACAGATATGATGGCTAAGGTTCTGTTCAGGGACTACGCACAAACCTTTGTTCATAGATAGCAGTAAAGTTGAACAGTCCTCTCCACTGCATGTTTAATTTCAGTTCTCTCTCTTTTTTACAATGTCTTAGCCAGTTTTACAGCAGAGTCTTGAAGAAATCAGGTTTTAATTAGCTGCATATTTTTGTCTTTTGGTAACATTCCGCTTCCATTTGTAGAAAAAACATGTAAAGAAATCCAATAGTAAAAAAAAAAAAATAGGGATATATAAAAAAGATGTAAAATTTCAAACACTGTATCATAAAAATATTTCTTTTGAATGACACTTGGAATATGGGACTCCTGCCAGGAAGTAAAAGCATTTTGGCTGTGTGGTTTCCAGATCAAAAGATCAAATGTTTTCCATAATCTATCATGCAAAAGTTATTTGTTTGATTTATAGCCTGTTTCCTTCATTCTCAAAGAGGGAAATGGATGATATAAGGACACAAAAATATTAAGGAAAAATTACTTATTTGCAGTATGAAAGTATAGGGGTTTGGTGCTCATTTGAATAGCTTGATATCTCTCATTTCTCCACAGAATCATTTCAGGACAAAAGGGATTGGCAGGAAATATTGAAGGTGATGAAAAGCAAGAACCTACAACCAAAGCTACTTTACCCAGCAAGGCTATTATTTAAAATTCAATATATTTTTATTCCTTTCATGATTATAGAGAAAGTCATCACGATGGCAAACAAAACTCCAATACTGAAGCTTACTGAAATAAACTGTTTGCATTTTGCTGTTGTTATATCCAGCCTCTCTCCCCATTTTCACATCTTCTTAATTAATAGAAATTTTAAGGAAAAACTTACTCTAAACCTAGTATATGGATAAAAATATCATAGCTGTCTATGAAACAAATGTTTTGTATTTTTAACAGCATACTATAAATAGCAAAGATTTCTTCAACTTTTATGTTTTATCTATATGGCATATTCTTACTTTATATGACTAACTGAAAAATTCTAATGAGAAAGTAATAAAATACATCATGTCCTTTACTCATATAACTGGATAACTTGTCAGATTTTAAAACTGTCTATATTTAGAATAACAATAAATTGCCTAGAGTATAACTGCACTGCCATCTAGAATAATAATATTTTCTGTTGTCAACTTAACTATAGTCCCTCCTTACCAGAAAAGATTATGGTTTGACCATGTAGCCGTATCTTTTGAATAGTTGTTCTTTAGTAAATGCTAAACGTATGTGACTAACTATGGTTCAGTGCAGTTAAACAGATACAAAATAAATAATTTCATTATATTATAATTAGAAGTAAAATGCCAGCTATTTTTTACCTACATAAAACTGAGCTGAGGAATTTACAAAGGGCTCAGTGTTTAGGAACAAACAGTTTGGGGGGTTAGCTTCCTGCCTTGAATCTAATTAAGTGGGATTAAATTTATTTAATAATTTAATCATTGTAAATTAAAACTTAAAAAGAATAGCTGTTGTTGGTGTATTAATGCAGTTACATAATTTTTATTATTATAATTATTTCATCCTATGAAAATTGTTCCTAAGTTTTGCTGAAGAAAATTTAGACTCGAATCGTATGCTAACTGAGCTGGGCATTGGGTAAAGCCCTTCATATGCCTTAACTCATTTAACTGTTTTGACTGCTCTGCTAGGTCGGTACAATTACTGTATCTTTTTACAGAGGGGAAAATTGAGATGAAGATTTCTAAGATCATATGCTTAGTGAGTAACCATTCTCAAAAGAATTCTATTAAAATTCTAGGAAGCTTAGACTGTTATAACAAAATATTTTATAAATAAATCTCTGTTTTCAGTGCCATTCTCAAGTCCACACTCCTTACTACTTGGCTTTCAAAAGTTGTCTGGGTGAACTGATAAATTATTTACTTGGTTGCAGCACCTTTGGTTGGCCACAGAGGGCATTAATCCCAACAAACGTGGGTGATGTGTCTTTAGGATGTACTGCTAGTTCGCGGAACACAGTTTCAAGAATGCAGCTCAATCTCACAGACTAAAGCCAGATAAAATCTTAAGTACCTCAGAGGGACGTTTCTCTCTGTTTTGTATATCGTCTTCTCTCTGTTCTCTGCCTCCTTTTGTGTCTCTAGACTGTTCACTTCTACTTCTCTCAGCCTCACAATTAAAAACAGTGGGCAGATGTCAAGTCTGGAATGTGTATACGAGGAAGGAGTCCTTTAAACCCATTCCTCTCTGAAATAGCGATAACTGGTGAAAATTATAACAATAACCACTATTTAAAGTTTCTGGAAGGTGTCATAAGGGCATACAGCAAATGAAGAGATATTTATTCAAAAAAATATACTGAATCTAAGTGAGAATAGCAAGAGTCTCTGGGATTCGAGGCACAACCCATCCTCTTCCTTTCCCAGTTCACTTGATAGGAGTTCCATACTGAGTCTGTGTTGCTAAGTTGTGTCTCCTTCTTCCCATAGTTCCAGCTCTCAAAAAAAGAAATATGGTATCTCACTGGGAATGGAGGACCTCCAGCAATTATCATTGTGTCCAATAATGAGCTGCGGAAGCTAAATTCCTGGTAAGTGTAACCAAGAAGCCAAGCCTCTCTTTCTCTAGTCATCTTCCACTTATAAAGCAGAGGCTCCATCAGAGGAATGACAGACCAAGGATACTGGGGCCATAATTATGCCCACACTAGCTCACTAGCTCACTGGTAAAGTAGAACTTTCATGGAGAGACATACTAAGAGGATCAGTGATTACCCCCTCCAGAGGGGTGCAATGGCTCAGAAATTATGCTTAGGGTGAAATTGCCAAGAAAAAACAAGATCCACAGTTTTGAAACAGTGAGAGGAAGTTCAATTGTTCTTGAAAGTAGCAGAGATTTGAGGGGTAAGCAACTGAGATCAGACAGGTAGCTCTAAGTCAGCCATCAGCTAAACCATCAGTCAACTGGTTTATCAGAGAGAACTAGAGAATAAGTGTTGAAAAAGTCCTTCTAGAATCAGAATAAAGACTGACCTCAAATATTACTCCTACCCAAATTTCACTGGGTCAGACCATAGGGTAATTTATCCCCCTGAGAACTGTTAAAAGTGATAGAGCAAGCATCCTGCAATTAGTGAAGTCTAACATCTGGAGAGGATACTAAAGGAGACAGAAAGCTTAATGGAGATATCAGAGAAACAATCAAAGAAAGCCCTGTTAGAACGAACTATTGTCATCCTAGGGTGACTGTGTGCATGCCCAAGACTGCATCATCTGAGGAGTGACATCGAGGTTTTACATTGCAAGACAGAGAGACCTCGCCAAAGCAATCCAGTCAAGTCACTGAACAAACGGGCTAATAACAAAAAGAAGCCCCAGAGAACAGTGGAGGAAACCATTACTGAGTTACTGCCATATACGAGTATTAGCTAAAGTCCAGTTTAAGAGAGAGAGAGGGAGAGAGGGGGAAAGAGAGAGAGAGGGAGAGAGGGAAAAACCAGCAGAGTGTGACACAACACAAAAATGTAAGCAGACAACATAAATTTCCTGGGAAAGATAATATACATCAGATTTAAGAAAAAGCTTCAAAACAGCTATTATAAAATTTCAAAGAACTAAATGATGCCAGGCTTAAAGAAATAAAGGAAGCATGATTAAATCTCATCAAATAGAGAATATCAATGAAAATATAAAATTTATAAGAAAAGAACCAAATGTTTATTCTAGATTGGAAAAATACAGTACTTAAAATTAAAAAAAAAAAGAATCAATGAACCTGAAGATACACAACTAGTGTGGGGGGAATAATAATGAAAAATGAAAAGACTGAGAGAAATGTGAGACTTCATTAAGCATATCAATGTACACATAACATGAATATCAGAGGAGAGGAAAATCAAGTAAAAATATTAAAAATTAATTACTGAAAACTTTTCAAATTTGATGAAAATATTATATTAATATATACAACCAAAATATAACAATATCCAATATGATAAATGCAAGATATATGCACTCATATACACTACATAAAAATATTGAAATCCAAAACCAAAAACTTTTGCCCTGGCTGGTATAGTTCAATGGATTGAATGCGGGCTACAAACCAAAAGGTCGCTGGTTCGATTCCCAGTCAGGGAACATGCCTGGGTTGCAGGCCAGGTCCCTAGTAGGGCCACGTGGGAGGCAAACACACATTGATATTTCTCTCCTTCTCTTTCTCCTTCCCTTCCCTTCTGTCTAAAAATAAATAAATAAAATCTTCAAAAACAAAAACTTTTGAAAGCAGTGAGAAAAATAATTTGTCATATAAAAGGGATCCCCAATTAAGAAAAAAACCCAGCCATTTCTTAATAGAAACAATAGAGAATCCCAGGTAAACAACAGCTGAGAGAATTTGTTGGTAGAAATACTAAGGAAAAAGTTTAGAATGAACCCCACCCCCCAACACAAACACACAAATACAGCACCAGTGAAGACAGTCGTGTGATTATAAAGGACAATACAATGCATATTTCTCCTTTCTTTTCTGAACTGATTTTACAAGCAATTATAAAAAAACAATATGTATATAGTTGTAGTGTTAGGCCTAAAACATTTAGAAATATAATTTATTTGGATAAAAATAATACTGCACAATTGAATGAGATCAAAACTGTATTGAAATAAGGAAATTACACCAGGTGTAATCTCAAGTCAATAGTAAAAAGAAAGAGAACAAGATATGGTTAAAAAAAAGGTAAATATAACAAACTATAAATAAATATTTGTCTCTCACTGCTCCCCCAAAACATAAAATACATAGTAGCCAAAATTTTCTGAGTTTATACCTTAAAGGTACAAGCCAGAAAAAATAAACAAAAAAGAAAAGGACAAAACCTGATTAAAATTATTCTGTGTCCTCATATCCCATGCAAGGAGAATGGACTTACTGACTTGGCTACTTCCAGATTCCACTTCACCTCTTCTACCAGCCAAACCAAGAATGACAATGGAGACTGGCTCATGTTTTCGGTAAGAAAGATTGATTGAAGCACAGCCACTGAAATCAGGAAGTAAGCATCTTACACGTGAAGGTAAATTGTTCTTATAGGGCTATTGTGAGGCACTGAGATGCCCAGACATATGAAAAAAGCCTTGGATGTTATGAATATTTTTCAAAGTAAGATTGCCTCTGGTGCTCTATTTTCATAGTTCAAACCCCACTGGTGCTCCTGTGCACACAGAGCAAGGACAGCTTTGTCAGGAGAGGGCTGGATGGCTTCCCAGAGCAGATGACACCTGAGCAGAGTGCCGAGGAATGCACAAGAGCCAAGCAGCATGGAGGTACATTTTCCAGGCAAAATGGGCAGAAATCTCAGAGTCATGAACAAACATGTGCAAGGGGTAGGATGTGATAATGGCAGGTTACTTTGTCTTTGTATGTTCCCCAAATTTAGGATGTCAACCCCAAATTAATGATATTTCAAGCTAGAGACTGACGTTATCAGATTTCAATCAGAGAAGCAGCATTATAAGGCCAAGAAAAAGGAAGGTGGCAGGAGAACCATTCTGAAGTCTGTGGCAATGATGCTTATGACTCGATGCCATGCTTCCAAATCTCCGCGGTGTGTGCAGGAAGGAGTGAGCCTGCAAGTGTCTGTTGACAGCCCACTGTCTCCAGGAGCTAGGCCGGGCCTGATACGTTGGGGAATGCCAATAAAACTTTATTTTATAAAGTTTGTCTGGCTATATATTATGTTATATATTATGTCCCTCAAGATAATTCTTGCTGAATATTTAGCACTACATGGGAAGTTAAATATTATTTTACATTTTAATTACTGACTGATTATTAATATGATATAATATTTTAACATTTAAATTAATATAGTAAAGATAATATGAGAGACTAAGTAGAAAAATCTACCACAATTAGTGAAAGGAGAACAAAAATTTATCTTGAAGAATAATTTTAGTAATCTATATGAGAAATAGTTTCAGCCTTACCAGAAAATGTTTACATGTTTGATTCCTTTATATAACTCACTTTCCAGTTTAGCAACTGTACGTGAATTTTTCTTACTAATTGATAGAATGATTTTAGTAAAAATACTTGCAGGTACAGAAATACAGTGGACTTACAATGGTACTTTATTTTCTACATGCAAAACAAAATGGGCAGTTTCTAATAAAAATATTCAGGCTTTTGTTTAAAAGTGAGTGCTTTATAGAAATTCATTTCAAATGATGCTGAAGTAGCAATTCTTATATGTAACACTCTGTAAGAGCAGTTGCTGCACTAGAAGATTATGTTTTCAACATTTAGAAGATTTCTGCTTGGTGCTTATTTCCATTTTGTCTTTTTCTTTGTATAAATATTTTGAGAAAGAACATATTTCCTAAAGGGCATTCTTTCATTTCAAAGCAATAATATATTCATTGTAAAATATGTCACAACTAAAGAAAGCCCAAGACACTTTAAATTTTGTAATTTTCAGAGAAAGCTTATAATTTATGTTATCACAAATTTACTATTATTTCAATAAAATTCTATTTATATGCAGACATTAAGATACCACTAAAATGATAATATCTGTCTAAATTTTATAGTCCATTTTGAACCCTTTGTTGAATCTTGTTATGTAAACACATTAATTTAAGACAACTATTATAAAATGGGTTATATAATAGAATAGGGTATAAAATTTGATTGTGAGCACAAAATAGAGAGCTTTTCAAATCATAATCAGAAAGGCAGGGTCAATTTGTCTATTGCATAAAATAATGGAACAAGAATTTAAATTATGTAGATGTCCACTCAAATATTTTTTTCATGTGGAAGCAAAATGTGCAGATTTTGAAATATATTGTAAAGAATAGCTTAAATAATACTGTATTTAGTTAGCATTTTTAATTTTTTTAAAAAGAGTATCTTTTATCAAAAAAAAAGTTAACTGTGCAGTGCTTAAGGACCACTTAGCTCAATAAATTAATCACGTGTGCTGAAAGAGTTGATTGTCCCTTGACATTCATTCCCAAAATTATATTTTCAAACAAATTTAAGATTTTCTCACTCGTCATTATGTATTCAAAAAGATTTATTGACTACACTGAAAAAATGTCTTTCCTATAGGGTGTCTTTATTAAATTATGTTGACCAAATGTTTGACTTAGGTTTTTTTCTGTGGCTTCAAGTAGCATGGCCTGAACTGTAGCAGTTCTTTCCACATGCGTGAAAACACGCAGTTCTGGAATTTACGCATTTTGAGCACAGCTCCTCGTGATTCCCGTGTGGGCAAGTGTGGAACATGTCTGTGGAATAGGAACTCTCTAATGGGAATTTGGCAAAGATGTATCTTAAGAAATTCTGTCTTGCTGAGTCCTGTTTAATGTTTACCCTGGTCCTGTCTGCCACCGGGCCTGAATTTACATCCTAATGCTCTGCTAATGAGTAAACCTACCCCTGTTCTGTATAATCCCATGAATAATCAATCCAATGTAAATATGTCCTAAAGCCTCTAATAAAAACCCCGGCTAAGCTACCCACGAGGCCATTTCCCAAGATGGAGGAATTGGTCCCATGGCCCCGGACTCTCTTCTCCCCACGTGTCTCAGTATGAGATTCTTTCACGCGTCGGGTTGAGGTCACCCACGGATTTCGGCTGGGATGAAATCCCCATGACACTGAACTGATTAAATCTAGTATATTCAGTGTGATCCACCAGTGTAACAGTTGCTAAGATTGCTTTGGGAAATGACATTACTGATTTCAGCAGTGGTCATTCGGACAAAGCCTTATTCTCATTGTGTGATCTATTATACATACAGTAATATTTGTTCAAAGATTTGCTAGGGAATATCCCAAATTGTGATGTGCTCTTAAAGGAGGAGGCCATGTTGATTGTGACACATTTAAAAAGCAATGGTCACATTTTTGCTTCATTTAGTAAAATGCTCTGTTTACTGATATCTTCATTCTTTAAAAAGAAAGAAAAAAATGCAGACTGCAAATGTTATTTCAAACTATTAAATACACAACTCTTAATAATATCTGATATTTTAAATTGATATATTTATGGTCATAAATATACTAAAAAATACTTGGAAAAATCTGAACCTATCATATGAAATGAATTTTATGTATTTGTACATAGTTATCATAAATCTGTGTGTATAGACAGACATGAATTTCTAACTTATTTCAATACGCAACTGTTTTTAAAATTCACTCATAATTTCTATATTTTTGATTTTTTTCTTGTTTTTTTTAATTTCTCCTAGGATTTTAATGGTTTCAAGCCTAATATTTAAGTCTGTTTTTATTATCGTTTGAGTACAGTTGTCTCCATTTTAGCACATTTTTCATCACATGCCAAAGCAAAGAAAGAACACAATACCATATCTATGAATCAAAAAGTTAAAATGAAGTGCTCTTTAAACTACAGAGTTGTGAATTACATAATATACATATAACTATAGGTGCATATATATGTTATAAACTCAAGCACTTTAAATATCAACAGGTCATACAGAACCTACTGCATCTGTAGAATGCCGAGATAAATGGTCCACATGTCTTTGCTATCCCTGCATTGATGCTTTTTTGGAGTATGCTTTTTCAGTTTAGAATCGCTGGACAGTGACTTTGTCCTAATCCTGATTAGAACCTCTTTTTTTAATCCCTCTAGCTCTACCCTGTTTGTTTCTATAACTTTGGCAGTCCACACCAGGGCACACCAGATTTATCATGTCCTTGGATTAGAGCCAATGTAGAGATTACGGAGGGTACGCCACATGCATTATGCAAAAGGCATCAGGCCTACCAGACGCTCATCCTTAGCCCAGACCCACTTCAATCAGGATGCTTTCTCCTCCAGGAAGACAAAATTGGGTGACCTTCCTATGAGTTGCCATGAGAACCTGTACTTAACCCTATGTAAGCCCAAGTCACGATGAATAGTGACTTCAGCCACGCTGTCTTATTGCATGCTTAATGACAGGGCCTGTGTATTTTATCATCACCTGACTAGTGATTTTCACACAGCATGGATTGAAGACGGTCAAACAAATGTTTGTTGGTGAATTCACAAATAAAGTAAAATAATACAGTCACTAATCTCAAATTGCTTAGTGTCTAGAGTTGACAGACAACAAAACCAATAACAGTGATGAGTGCTAATGGAAACATGCACAGGTAGGAGCACAAAGAACAGGCACCTAATTCAGTCTGAAGGGCATAGGAGAAGCTTCCCAGGGGACCAACAACATGAGCTGAATTATGAGCAATGAATAAAAGCTGTTCAATCTGAGAAAATATAAAAGAACTTCCAGGTAGAAGGAATAATACTTGCAAAAGCATGGAACCTGAGAGACCATAGAGAGGAAGTGAATATGAGACTTTCAAGTACACCTTTTTGTCCCACATTTCAGAGTCTAAATGTAGCCCTTTAGTGGGGGGATATGTTTATTTTAGTTACAGAATGTTTTTACCATATGTTATGTTAATGGATTTTAATTAAATGTATTTAGTTAGCAAAGCAGAAGCCTAGGTTGGAAGAAGGATGAGAGGAAGATGGGGAAATCATAGGTGCCTTAGGCAAAGTGGGAAGTAATCACTGTCTACAGTAAACAGTGCCACCAGGAACTGATGACATTAAAATGGAATCAAATGGCGGCATGGAGAATTGAGGTATTAAAATGGAATAATTGATATTAATCTTGTATTAGGTATACAATTACTATAAATCTGAAGACTTATTCACCCCTAATATTTAAGGAGTCTGGGTCAAGGTGCGAAAGGAGAGCTGGATGCTTCATATTCAAATAGTTAGAACTTTCAAATCCAGGTACAAAACTAGTAAATACGCTATATCAAGTGCTACCTTGGAAATATACCTCCACTGGTTAAAGATTTAAATTCTATTGTAGTCTTTCAAGTTCCATGCTGGAAACTTACAGACAACTCAAGGAGATCCTATCTCTCCTTTGACTCCATTCAACATGGTAAAAGGCCTCAGTCATTCACATGTGTGCATACAAGCTCTATCCAATCCTCTTTCTCAATAGAAAGGCCCTTTGGGGTCATCCCTCAGGCCTCCAAAGTCTACACTCTGGGAAACAGGATTTCATAAGCCCTGAAAACAGACTAAGGGACAAATGAGTGTTTCTAATTCTGAAACACTTCAAGAATCAAGAGCATATTTTGTTGAGGAAAAGAAAAAAACAACTTGCACTGCTAGTACTCACACTATCATGATAGTACTTGCACTTTTACTATCCAATGACTAAACACAAAACAAAAGAAAATAAGTCAAACAAACAAGCAAAAACTCAGAGAAACAAAAAATATGTTATGGGGTTTAACTTTAACAAAATGGCTCAGATATAACATATAATTGGATGAAAGAATAATATAATAAAAAAAGGCTGTGGTTTTCATTTGTAGTTAATCTGCTCTCTCATTTTATCCACACTTGCCTCTGATGGGGTAAAAAAAAAGTAGGAAAACTTGTTCTTTCTATTTTTCATGATTTCTTTCAATTAACCTTTTTAAATTTGTTCTTGTGTGGCCTGTTGGTATAGTGAGAAGGTTATGCAAAATCATGTAGTTGAAGTGGTATCTGGTTACATGTTTTCACCTGCTATTTCCCCCCATAGTCAGTGGTGATGGAACCTCATCTCCCTTTACTCTGAGCATTGGTCTCTGTCCTATAAGCAGCTACCAGGAAGCACCTGTAGCTAGTATAATTGATTTTTCTCCTAGAAGGAG
>PVJI01005914.1:0-91620 GCA_004026765.1 Micronycteris hirsuta
TATTATGTGTGCTTGAAGGTGAGAAGGAGAAGCAAAGGGAGATTACAGTGTGGGAAAGTTGGTTTACAAATAGTGTGCCTGGGGTTTTGTTAGGACCCAGGATACCTAATTGCATATTCCCCCAGCATTCCTCTTTCTAAAAGTGGAATGAATGAAATTATTGATGAGTGAGGTCCCTGAGAATCTAAATCTGATGTCTTCACTAAGAAAGATTAGTGCTGAAAAGATAATGATGACCTCGCTGATTTGTTTATGTTCACCAATTTGGACTGAAATTATTATATATGCATTTTTTATTAAAACAAAGATCAGCTGCATTACTCGTCAGATTTAGATGCTGGTAAGATTTTAGTTCTGATGTTCTTGGCTTAGAGTATCACAAATAAACTCTGTTTTCAATTTATTTATGTTTTATTATTCATTTTATGTTTCTGTTTCTTATGGGTAAAATATCAATAACTTCCTGAAAATGATACCAAAAAAGTTAAAAAGGAGTATGATTTCAAAATTAAGCTATTTAAGAAATACAAATACTATCTTGCTGTTTTTGCTTCTTCCCTATAACTTAATTATACGCTACAAGTCTTTTGCATAAGTGGCCTATTAACAAAATACATGGAGCTCAACCCCACACAAACATATGCCTCAGTATCTGTTTTCTTAAACTGTCTCCATGGAGAGTACATATTATAATAAAATGTTGTGACCCTTGAATTTGAGAAAAGCAACCTCAGGTCAGTCAAGAAGCATATTTATTTCTTAGAAAGATGAACGTATATTTGCATCAGGGAGGTTCGCCAGGATGAGGTTTTATTCCTCAGTTCTGCCCCCCACATTCAGTTCTCCATGAAAGTGAATCCACACTCCTCCCCACTGGGTCTGCTCTGCACTTGGTCCTTGGTGCAGAATTGGCTTCTGAAGTACAAAATATTTTCACGCTGGAATGCCCTTCTTCTTGCGATGTTTGTTTAGAAGGTGACACATTCAGAGGTTTCCCTGGAAGGTAAATCTAGTACACTATAAGTTGTGAGTTCACCTCTTGAAGGGACAGCCATGGCATGTGTGACTTAAATTGTGTCAGAGAGAAAAGGTCAAGTAATGTCATCTGTCCCCCCAGTGACAGTGGCTCAACCTGTACTTTTCAGTTCTCATGTGTTGGTTATGTATTTATTTATTTATTTAATAAAAATGTTCTATATTTGAGGTGTACATGATGGCTTGATATACATATACATATTAAATGATTACTTACAGTCAAGCTAATTAACACATCATGTCACATGGTTAACATTTTTTGTGTGCATGTGATGACAGCACCTAAAGTCTAGTCTCAGCAAATTTGCAGTATTCAATATGGCATTAATAATTATAACCATCATGCTGCACAGCACATCTCTAGGCTTATTCATCAAGAATTTTGTGCACTTTGACCAATAGCTTCCAATTTCCCCCACCTGCACAATCCTATGGGATCCAGAAATCCCACTTCGAATATATTCCCAAAGGCAATGAAATTAGGATCTCAAAGAGGTATCTGCACCCCCATGTTCACTGCAGCATTATTTATAATAACAAGGTGTAGAAACAACCTAAGTGTCCACTGATGGACAAGTGGATAAAGAAGATGTGATATATATATATATATACACACACACACACATGAATATTACTCAGTCATAAAAAAAGGAGGAAACCCTGCCATTTGCCATTGTGTGCATAAACCTGGAAGACATTAGACTAAGTGGAAAAAGATGGACAAGGAGAAAAAAAACTACTTGATCTAACCTATATGTGAAATCTATAAAAACAAAGAGTAAATCAGTATTTACCATGCATCTGAGGCTCCCAAGGGAATGATCTCATGTTCCAATTTTCTGGTTTATAAGTCACTTTGCACATCTAGCATTGTCTATAAATAAAAGGCACATTCATAAAATTTTGACTGGGGAATCTTTTTTTTCTTGCTTTGGTATAACTTTTTCTTTGAACTAGAATACACTAGTACTAATATCCTGATGGCTATTTGGTCCAGAAATGAAGTATAGTTATGGGAAATTTAAATGGGATTCCTTTGTAAGGGCCTTAGGAAAAAGAGGTACAACTCATATTTTATAAGCTTTGACTAAACTCACCCCTTTTCAAGTTAAAAAACTCCTTTCCCAGCCCATCTAATCCAGAAGCAGAGCACGAGCTGGGGAAATGTCTGAACTAAAGACCGAGTTACACTCCTCACACCGAGGAGACCCCACAACCATTATTCTTCCGTGGCCAACATATTCCACACACAACACATCCGCGTTGTCACAATGGCAGCATTTATTAAGGCTGAATAATATCCCATTGTATAATGTACATACATATTAAAACATCAAGTTTTACACTCTAAATGTAAACAATTTCTGTTTGTCAACCGTCCCCCAGTAAAGCTGGAATAAAGCAAAAAAATTAAAAGGCCAAATTCACAGTCATTGTTCTTACCAAGTGTCCCATTGACGAGGGCCTGGCAGAGGACAAGAGAACAGGATGCATTTGAAATCCAAGTTTCGAGGCAGGCCAGTGTTGTAGTGCACCAGTTACCATTAAAAGGTTCAGAAACTGATTCAGATGTTATGTTGAGAAGTTCACTAATTTGCGTGGAAGTGCTGAATGGCTACTGGTAAATTTCAAGCAAAGCAGAAGGAAACACATGCAGATTATGCATGTCCCAATGGACACGTTTAACACACATTCAGATAACATTTTTAAAGTAGTTGGTAAGTACATCATCACAGCTAGTGAAGTACTCCAGCAGAGAAATGTTGTGCGAGATGGAAATAAAAATAACACATATGTGCCTGATGGCTCAGGCCTCTGTCCCCAGGCCCTTCCCACAAAAGGTGGAGAGGGGCCCTCTGCTCATCCCACCCTACTGCCCCCTTCTTTGTTCCCTGAAGATGGTGGAAGCATGAAGGCTCCACCTGGAATCCCTTTCTAACATCTGTTCACCTTCCTTCACTCCGAGATCACAGCTCACATTTATCTCGACCTCTACCTGCGGCAGTACGGGGCACCAGATTTTTACCAAATGAGACAGAACTAATATCCTGAACAGAAGCCTCCCAGCTGGGAGGGCAGTTTAACAAGACAAAGGGACACTGTTACCGGGCCACTGACCACCAGACAGATGTTCCTTTATCTCTGATTTTAGAACTCCAAAGCCAGAATAAACCAGTCCTAAGGCTTCTTGTGCTTGTAAATTGTGTGAGTTGTAAGCAGAAATGGTGTACACAGAAGTGAAATTTGATTTAGTAAATAAATATTGATCCATACTTCTGATTACTTTATGTGAGGAGAAGTTTGTGATTCCCTCCACTTTCTCGAAGCAGGAAACCGAAAGGAAGGATAAAGTCTTTTTAGGGCTATTGGCTGTTTTTCTCTATCGGGGCTCTGTCCAACTCCTGAAATCAGACCGGAGAGCTCTGGGGCTCGCTCGTTCCCGAACCGCTGCTGCTGTTTGTTAATAATAGTTCCCAGCTCAGAGGGCTGTTCTGTGGATAAAATAAAACACCAAATTTGTTAGGTTTGATAACTGTTAAGATGTTGTTTATCACTCATGAGTTCAAAGGGGCACAAACGGACCCCCTTGTAAAGTCTCTAAGCTAAGAGCACCTGCAATTTTTGTCGTGGCTTTTGATATTAAATATGCTGAAAAGAGATTGGCGATAGTACTTTCAGTAAGTTATTAAAATTCCATGAAAACACTTGCCTCCTACAAACCAAATTTTCATATTTGTAGGATTTTGTTACTTTTCAATAGTACAACTCACTACTTTTGAAGTACTTGAATATTCTCTTAGAGCATGTTTAATTAAAGTATGTATCCAATAGTCCTAACTCAGATATTACTACATTATGTTAAAGATAACCAATGCCATTTTGTTGTAAAATGACAAGTCTAATAAGTTTTGAACCTCAAATGGAGAAAAAAATATTTTAAACAGGCATTTAGATTAAATCAAAGTGATTTCTGAGGAAAAAAACTCTTAACCACGTAGTTAAAACATAGATAGGTAAAGAAATGCTGAAAATGTGAATAGAATACTAAAATAACATTTATTTGAGAAATGTTAGACTTCAGTGAAACACTACTAACCAATTGTTCTCCATAGTTTTTATTTTTATGAAGGAAACCATAATGTGATTGAATTTGCTAAATAGTAATTGTATATTCCTGAATATAAGATAAAGAGATACTTTCTCTAGAAGCAGCAGAGCATTTTGGCCCACTTTTGTTAGATAAAAACTATATATATGGAAAAGTGTGTATGCATTTATTATTCCAATGATTTACACAGTACACACAGACCCAAAATATTATACAACTCTGGGAGGAGAAGCATATTTCTATCAAATTTTTAATAACACAGAATTGTGTTTTCCAGGATAAATTCTATCACAAAAAAACTAGGTTCTTTTTTACCATAAAAATAAATTACATGCCCCTTGGTATTTACACAAAAAAAGTTGAAAACTATGTGCACAGTGAAACCTGCACACAGATGTTTATAGCAACTTTATTCATGATTGCCAAATTTTGGAAGCAATCAAGGTGCTCTTCAGTAGGTAAATGGGTAATAAACTATGGTCCATCCAGATGTCAGAATATTATTCAGTGATATAAAGGAATGAGATATCAAGCCATGAAAGGATCTGGAGAAACCTTAAATGCATATTACTAAGTGAAAAAAGAGTTTGAAAAGTATAAATACTGTGTGATCCCAACTCTATGACATTCTAGAAAAGGCATAACTGTGGAGAGAGTAAAAGTTCTGTAGTTGCCAAGGATTAAGGTGAGGGAGAGATGAATAAGTGGAAGGAAAACAGAGGATTTTTAGGACAGCGAAACTACTCTGTCTGGGAACATAATGGTAGGTGTATGTCAGTATGCATTTGTCCAAAACCATAGGATGTGCACCACCAAGAGTGAACCCTAATGTCAACTGTGGACTTTGGCTGTTGATGATATGTCAAGGTAAGTTCCTCCTTAGTAAAAATGTTCTATTCTGGTGAGTGACATTGATAATGTGTGTAGTGCTGGAGAGTATGTGGGTATCTGTATCTTCCTCTCAATTTTGCTGTAAGCATAAAAAATAAAGCCTTTAAAAATAAAAGAATAAAAAAAAATAAATGAAAGGTATCAACAAAGTAGCTATACTGAGTTCCTAAGGACAGATAATGCTGTACAATGGATTTTATAACAGGGAAATCATTAAACCCGTGTTATAGATCTTCTAATTTCTAAGGTAAGATGAAGCTACCCAGTTTGAACATCAACATTCAAGAAAGTAGTATTCAGGAGTTCTGTCCAAGATGCAGGCATAGGTAGAAACCCTTCCCTTTCTCGCACAACCAAAAGGAGGATAATAACCAATCTAAAATCAATAAACAACCAAAAGTGCCAGGAAATCAAAAAAATCAACCAGAACAACAAGACCGGTAAGGTGGCAGACCATGTGGGCGGGGCTGGCTCAGAAAAACTGAGGCGAGGTGGAGGACTGAGTGGGAGGGGCTGACTGAAGGGGGAACTGAGACTCAGAGTTGACTGTGGACTACGGCAGGGGTTACCATGGTGGGAGAAACTCCCAGTCTCACACAAGAGTTGGTTGGAAAGTGCACTAGAGCCAGTAGTCGGGCTGCATTGTTCCCTCTCTGGCTCCTGCCCCACAGGCAGCACAGCAGTGAAACAAGGAGGGCTGTCCTGCCCCGGGCAAATACCTAAGCCCCCCCCCCCCCTTACAACTTACTAGGTGCACCAAGACAAAGAAATATGGCCCAATGAAAGAACAGAGCAAAACCTCAGAAAGAGAGCTAAGTGATGGAGAGATTGCCAACCTAGCTGATGGAGAATTTAAAGCCCTGGTCATCAAAATGCTCACAGAACTGATTGAGCTTGATTGAAAAATGAAAAAACAAAGGAAGGATGCCTAAAATGAAATAAGGCAAAATATTCAGGAAACCAGGACTCAAAGCAACTATTTGGAACAAAAGGAAAAAATAAACATCCAACAGGAACAGAATGAAGAAGCAAGAATTCAAAAAGTGAAGAGAGTCTTACAAACTTCTGGGACAAACTGAAATGTTCCAACATCCAAAATATAGGGGTGCCAGAAGGAGAAGAACAGCAGAAAGAATTGGAAAACTTATTTGAACAAATAATTAAGGAAAACCTCCCCAATCTGGTGAAGGAAATAGATTTCCAAGAAGTCCAGGAAGCCGAGAGAGTCCCAAAGAAGTTGAACCCAAAGAGGAACACACCAAGACACATTATCATTAAGTTATCCAAGATTAAAGATAAAGAGAAAATCCTAAAAGAAGCAAGGGGAAAGGAGAGAGTTACCTACAAAAGAGTGCCCATAAGACTATCAGCTTATTTCTCAACAGAAACCTTACAGGCAAGAAGGGACTGGAAAGAAGTATTCAAAGTCATGAAAGGCAAGGACCAGGACCTACATCCAAGAATACTCTATCCAGCAAAGCTCTCATTTAGAATGGAAGGGCAGATAAAGTGCTTCCCAGAAAAGGTCAAGTTAAAGGAGTTCATCATCATCAAGTCTTATATGAAAAGTTAGAAGGACTAATCTAAGAAAAAGAAGAAGATCAAAAATACGAATAGTAAAATGAGAACAAATTCACAACTATCAACAAATGAACATAAAAGAAAAGTAAAACAAGCCCTGGCTGGTGTAGCTCAGTGGATTGAGCGCAGGCTGGGAACCAAAGAGTCCCAGTTTGATTCCCAGTCAGGGCACATGCCTGGGTTGCAGGCCAGGTCCCTATGAGGGCCACATGAGAAGCAACCATACATTGCTGTTTCTCTCTCTTTCTCCCTCCCTTCCCCTCTTTCTAAAAAATAAATACATAAAATATTTTTTTAAAAAAAGAAAGAAAAACAACAAAAACTAAGCAAACAACAAGAACAGGAACAGAATCAGAGAAATGGATATCACATGGAATGATTTCAGTGGGAAGGAGGGAGGGAGGAATAGTGGGGAAAAGGTACAGGGAAGAAGAAACATAATTGGTAGGCATAAGGTAGATGGGGAGAGATAAAATGGTATGGGAAACAGACAACTCAAAGAACTTATAAGTACAACCCATGGACATGAACTAAGGGGTGGGGGGAATGCTGGAGGGTTAAGGGGGCAGAACAGAGGGAGGATAAAGGGGGAAAATTGGGAAAACTATAATAGCATAATCAATAAAAAATACTTTAAATAAAAAAGAAAGTAGTATTCATTGTCTAGAATACTCTTAACTTGGAGAAAAATAAGACAGTACATCTTTGAGAAAACACATTTCCCATATTATGAGGTTATTATTCAGTCTGTACCAATTCAGGCACCAATAAGTGGCACTCTCTAAAAGCAAAGCATACACTAAGTGGCTGTACTCAGCAATTAAGAGAGTGCCCTCAGACAGAGAAGGGCTTTCCTTTCTGTGTCCTTGAGCAGTTGATGGAGGCATCTTTATCTCCATTTCTGCATTCAAAAAGTCAGAAATAAAACATGCTGCTAAAATCACTCAAAGACCTCACAGAAAGGTAAAGGGTTCCACGGGGATCTTTATGGAGCACTGCATCAGAGAGCCAAAGATTGTACAGAAAAAGGGCATTGACGGAAAATAAATGGTTTCAAACACAAGAGCAAATTAAATGTAAATTTAAAATTAAATTTAATCTCCTTATGTCAGACTCTCCTAAAAGCCATTTCTTTGAGTATTTGAACCAGGAGGACACCTTCATCTTGAGAGTATATAAGTTTCTTAAAAGCACCTGTAAATAATTAGTTATGTCCTTTAAAACAGCAGTCCCCAATATTTTTGACACTAGGGACTGTTTTTGAAGAAGAGAATTTTTCTACAGACCGGGGTAGGGGACATGATTTCAGGATGATTGAAGAGCCTTGCCTTCAAGCTCACCTCCCGCTGTGTGGCCTGGTTCCTAACAGGTCCAGCCTGGAACTGGTGTGTGGCTCAGACGGTGGGGACTCCTGCCTTATCAGTGGGTTAAGGAATGGAACATAAAACCTTTGGAAGAATATGGGTTACTTATAGTCACCATGTCAAAAGGTCATGCTGTAGGATCTACTCTATTTTCACTTTAAAAATGAAGAAACAAGGTCATGGAGTTGGCCTGACAGGGGTAAAATCTTTTAAATCTGCATGTCGTTAAGTGGATCATTGTCACAGAATCAGAAGCATAAGAGTGAGTTGATTTAATGTTCAAGTTTTTTTATTTATACTCTTTACTTTGAAAGAATAATACAATATTATTTAAAGTGACTTTTATTTATAAAATGTTTAACAAATTTCCTATTGTTGAGCATAGCATGCTCTCAAATTTAACAAATACAGTTTCTTAAAATTTTTGCATTTTTAAAAGATGATATTGGCTTTAAAACATTGCCTAGAATTCCTAACAAAACTCCCATCAAGAACTGGGGTGCGTGTCTACTCCCTGTGAATCTGGGCTCTGCAGCTGCCTGACCATCAGAATGTTGTGGAAGGGGCACAGCCAGGTCCTAGGTCCAGGTAACCCCAGGAGAGATCCACAAGAATAGGAACCGTAGAGCTCAGCCCCGAGCCACAGCTGAGCTCCCAGCCAACGCCCGGCACCAACCTACAGATCATGTTGGTGCGTCATCTTAGAAGTGGGTCCTCATGGGTCACCAGCCTACACCACGTTCTGTGGAGCAGACACGCCTGTCCAGCCAGGTCAGGCCCTTGCAGACTGCGGATTGGGAACAAAATGCATTATTCTATTCTGAATGGTTCTAAGCCATTCAGTTTTGAGGTGATTTGTAATGCAGTCTATCCAGACTTGTTCTGGTCTATCCAGAACAAATTTGGGTACCTGGGAGTAGGGTGCTACCATAACAAATGCCTAAAGTATGGGCATTGGCTTCAGGGTGGTGGCAGGTAGAAGCTACAATGGCCTTGAGAAGAGTTTTAGTAAAATCTTGAAGCGCCTCAACATGAGAAATAATAAAGGGCCTTGAGTTGGGGTTTGTGGAAGCCTAAGACCTTGAAGTAGCTGTCTGTGACGGCTTAAAGAAAAGGGGCAAGATGTTACAAAAGCTTTGAAGAAACAGACTCTGGTTATGATATAGCAGAAAGTCTGGTAAGTCCTCTGCTGCCTGAGACCATGTGAAACTGGGAAGTGTGTTGTATTACTCAGCTCAGAGAACACAACAGAGGGGGCTTAAACAACTGACTTTTATTTTTTCACAGCTCTGCAGCTGGAAGTTCAAGATCAAAGCCCAGCAGGTTGGTTCCTGGTGACAGACACCTCTTTTTCCAGTTTGCAGTCAGCCACCTTCTAACTGTGTCTTCACATGGCAGACAGAGAGGTCTCTAGTGTATCTTCCCTTTTTATAAGAACATCAGTCAAACTGGATTAAGGTCCTACTCTTAATGACCTCATTTAACCTTAACTTCTGAAAATCCCCTTGTCCAAATACAGTCACATGGTCGGGGTGTGGGGGTGGTCAGGGATTCAACATCTAGATGGGGGAGGCACAATTCAGTCCATAACTTGAACCTAAAGAACACAATCATCTAGTTAAGCAAAATCCCAATCCAAATGTTAAAGCATCCAATGGTATTTTTTTTTTTTTGGCTGTCTGTGACAACACACAAATTGAAATAACTATGCTGAAGAATACTCTTAACTACAAATATCCCAGGATTGGCTAGGTTTGTAAATAAATGATTTTCTCTTCCTAGCCTCTCCAATTGACAAAAAGATAATATGATGAGCACCTAGTCTTCATAACCTAAGTAGGATAAATAGTACAGGGGTAGGATCCATGTGTTAGCCCCAGGGAAAGGACAGGCCTTGAGCCTGGAAGTATTCAAATGGATTCCAACATCAATACTCTGACCCGATGGTCGATCCCACTTGTGTGTGTTTAGTTTACCTTCGGAGAACTTTGGCTTTTTTTATTACTAAAAGGCATCCTTTCTAAATAAGTACTTTTATTTTTGTAAAGATTTTATTTATTTATTTTTTAGAGAGAGGAAGGGAGGAAGAAAGAAAGAGACAGAGACTTCAATGTGTGGTTGCCTCTCACGCACCCCGTACTGGAGACCTGGCCTGCAACCCAGGTTTGTGCCCTAGACCAGGAATCAAACTGGTGGCTCTTTGATTCGCAGGCCAGTGCTTAACCACTGAGCCACACCAGCCAGGGCTAGATGAGTATTTTTTACAAGAATGGTTCTTGAGCCTTGGCCAGTGTGGCTCAGTTGGTTGGAGCATCGTCCCATACACTGAAAGTCGCCAGTTCGAGTCCCAGTCTGGGCACATGCTTAGGTTGCAAGTTCAATCCTAGGTTGGGGAAAGAACAGGAGGCAACAGGTTGATGTTTCTCTCTGATGCCGGTATTTATCTTCCTCTCTCTTCCTTCTCTTCTTTCAAAAAAAAATAAAAATAAATAATAATAAAAATGGTATTTGAACTCCTTGGACCAAAGGCTTTATTGCTGCCAATCGGTCTAATTGGCTCCTACGGTATAGTCAGTAGAGGCTCCAGTCTAGTATCAGACTTTCAAGCTGCCAAGTGAAGGATTCACAGTTCATCATCCAAATTACTAGTTAGTTTCAGAGTCTTCTGTACATGAACTTGATTCAAGTGTTTTTACACTACAAAGAGTGATAACGGGGTAATTCATCAACACCACAACATATAGTAACAGAGCAAAAGTTGACTGACTTCTTATTGCAGAACAGGCACTAATCTAAGCTTTTCTCACATATAACTGATTTCACGCTCAGAACAAACTATGAGTTAAGTGTTTTTTTTAACATCTACATTTTTCAGAGAAGTAAACTGAGGCACTGAGTTTAAGTAACTGGACTAAGTTTAAAACCAGTAGATGGTGGAGCCAGAATTACAAACTAAACACTCTCAAAGCTAAGAATATTCAATTTAAGAATACAAGGTGTTTGGGCAGGCAGAAAATTAATTCTACCTGGTATCATTAGCCTAAGCTAATAATAAAATTAGTCTTATGCTTTATAACCCCTTGTTATGTGAAAAACAAAGAGGCATCTAAGTCCCGGTTTGTAATCATATCATTCTATAAATAATTTTTAACAACATCTGCCTCCTTTTGTTATAAATCCTTGTTTGCACGTGTTTCTATCTCATTGAAATGTTAGGTATATCAGGATTGAAATTACTCAAGATTAGCATCCTGAGTGTGTAGCATAGTGCATGTGATAGAGTATTTTAATTAATTCAAACTGAAAAAGAAATGAGCTAGGATAATAACCCAGAGGCTGAGCGTCAGGGTAGGCCACCCCAGAACTAAATTGTCAAGCTCCTTATTGTGGTGGAAGTGTCACAGAGCAGAGTGGGCAGTAAGTGATACACTGCTTATGATACACTGAAAGGACCCCGCTTTTGTGCTCCAGGGGTCCCCCACCCCGTACTGGGTTCATTTTGCTCGCCGCCAAAGGAAAGACGTCTCTCAGTGCCAGAGACTGGTGAAAAGGAAAGGAATTATTTATTTACAAGTTATACAGGCTTGGAGTAATGACTTAATGTCTCCTTTAAAATACTAAAGTTCTTTAGAATACCCACAAACGCACACAGTCCTTCCTTCTCCCCCTGCCCAGTCCGGGGTACCGTATCTCAGGAAAAGAAGGAGAAGTCTGTGATTCAGGCTCCCGGCACCATCTGCTGTGTCACCGCAGCAATCTCTAGTTAATCCAAAACCATGTGGCACCTTCTCGTCGCCCATCAGCAAGAGTACTTTCACCCCTTTTCTTCCAGGCAAAGTCTCTCCTGCTTCCTAAGCTGCGTGGCAAAAGGAGCAACCCAAAGCCACGTGGTCCTCTTGCCCAAGCCAAGGGGACCCCATTCCGCCAAAACCACATGGTCTCTTCTTGGCATGGCTGCCCTGACTGGGTTTAAATCCCCACACCAGTCTTCCTCTGCAGCCCCATTTCCGACTCCTCCTACAATCAGTTACACCTGCCAGCATTCCCGTATTCTTCCAGCTTTACTGGGCTGCCATGGTAACTGTGGGCAAGTGTGGCCCCATGGCATGGAGCCAAGCATCTCCAAGCTCTCACAGAGGTGCTGTAACCAGGGGGAGTTGCCTTCTAGTTACGTCTTGGATGGAAGTCACTTCCATCCCCCCCTGGCTCAAAGCATGGCCACAGCTATTTAATGTATCTACGAAACCAGCTAAAGATTATAGATACTTTAAATGACCATGCCAGAGGTTAGCTGCAAAGCTGCTGCCATACCAAACAGCTCTGAATGGCCCTGCTCCACGTGTCCCATCCCCCCAGCTCAGACTTGTGGGGGTGAGGACATCCTATATATATTTCTCTAATATTTCCTGGACACCTTGAGTTCTGGACCCCATTACAAATCCCTACTTGGGGCCCCCCTTTTAGCTGCACCCTGTTACAGAAGGAGTTCTCACCACCTCCACCTCCGCCCCTCACTATCCTTCTGTGGGTGGGCAACACCACTTCCTTTCTTGAGACTTGGCACACACTTAAGCCCAGCTAACTTTTTATTTAAAAATGTTTATGTTAGAGGCACATTTTCAATAAAACTTGGAGCTGATACAGAACAGGAAAAAAAAAATTAAGGAAAATAAGTTACAGGAGCTAGGATACCAGCACCACTCTGTAAAATGTTATCTTCCCTCTTCCGACTCTACTTCCCCAGAAGAGCTGCCCAGCATGGAGCTGGCGACCCCAGCCACAATGGGTGGAGACATCCACCGGGAGGGAGAGATAAGATCCAGGGAAAAGACTCTAGGAGCTGAAAAGAAAAGGCGCCGCCAAGGAGAGGAGGCTGGGCTGGCAGGCGGGAAGGATGGCGGCTCTCTGGGCAGCGACGGGGGTAGGGTGAGGGGCAGGGAGCCCCTGCTGGCCCCGTGCCTCACAGATGCTGTGAGGACAGGCAGACACCTCCAGCAGTGAGGGCCTCTGCACTCGCTGTAGATGCTCCGGGGCACTGTGTTAGCTACTTTCCCGTGAAGTACGTCCCTCCTTGTTCCTTGGACTGTTACAGGAGGTTACACTCAGGCGGATAATGGGGAGTTCAATGCCTGGGTGTCTAGTAAAGCTGCATTTTCCACCCCTTCCTTGTGTAAAAGTCTATACTCACCCTCGTGTTCTATACCCTCCAAATACAAACACACAGTTATTTTCAAAGTCTAGTGTGAGCCTTTTTCCTTTCCTAACTCATTCATCTTTTCTTGCTACCTGAATTTCTTGGGCTTGTTCCAGACCCTATACCCAACCCCTCTGGGATTTGTGAAAGCTTCACCTTACACTTCCATAAGAGTTCAAAAGCAAAGGCAGAAAGGCTTGTGTGGGGCCACACTCAAGGTTAAGTGCAGAAAGCAGTGTGCACAGCTAATGAGCTCTCCGAGTCCCATGGGGCTCAGCGCCACCAGGCAGGAATACGTTCTAGGGAGCTGGCTTCAGGAGGAGCTGCAGAGGTAGCCAAATGCTTCCCAGGGGAACTGCTGGGGAGATGAAAGAATCCTGTTGTCCCTGGCCTGGATTTCAGATGTCTCTGTGCAAACCAGATGCTATGCCCTAGCAGGCAGTTAGCCCTGTTTCTATTGTGAGAAATAGAAATGGATAGAGGGAAAGGGGGATCTGGAAATCGGAGCCAGTCATCTGATCAGAAAGAAATCTCACCAGCCTGGCGGAGTCCATGTACGAACAGTTTGCTTATATGTTAAGAAAAAAAGCTTCTTTTCTTTTCTGTTTGGTTCACTCTTTCTGAAGACCCCTTCCTAAAGACTTAAAAAGAGATAGCATTTGTGTGTCTGAGGTCTTTTAAAAATCACCCGTATTATTTGAGAGACAAATCACCTGGAGTCTTTCTCTGTGAAAAGGTGTTTAATTTTATATTCCATGCAGCAGCACCAGCAATTCCAAAAGTGATCACCACTAGATTTAAAAAAAAAAATTATAAATCCAGTTGTTTTACAGAGATTCAAAATACAGATTAAATTCATTGAACTGTTCCATAAACTGCAAAAGTGCCTTTCAGCATTTAGGATATTTTCTAATGTGTATTTCTTACTCAAAATATAATTTCCTGAAATCTTTCTGGCAAAACTCACTACATGTTTATGTCCCAGGTGTACTTCTTTTTTCTAATAGTGGGGCTTGTACTGTAGTGTGTGCTCATGGTAGTCACTCGGGGTTGGAAGCATCGTCTGCAAATCATCCAGGTCCTAACAAGAGCTCATGCTCAGATGGCATTTGCCATGGGCCAGACACTGTCCCAGCACTTGACATCGACTACCTGGTTTATGTTTCCCAGCAGACCAAGAGCAGGGCACCATAGTTAGCATCCCTACTTTCCAGATGGGGAAACTCAGGCACTGGGCTTTTCGGTCCCTCCCCTCGCAGCTGGAGCATAGCAAGATGAGGGTGCCTACTCAGGGGTCTGCTGCAGGGGGCACGCTCACAGCCCACGTGCACCACCACCCACTCTATGTCCTCCTTCATGATCATCAAGGTCTTTCCTCCCACATATGTCCCAACCCTCTGCCTCTCAGCACTCTGCATTTCATAATGAAGCCAAAATCTCTTTCAAAAATTACAGCGTCTGTCCTTTGTCTGGTTTCTCCTGCTCAGCACATTGTCTTTGAAGTTCACCAGGCTGCAGGCACGACGAGTCGGTTCTACACACAAACGCATCTGTGGCGGTGGAAGTCAGAAGGTGCTTAGCTGAGTGGGGGTGGAGTGGCACTGACTGGGAAGGTGCGGGTGGCCCCAGGATGATGGAAGTTCCTGTTCTGATTGGGTGGTGAAGTTATAGTTGCCCAGATAAACATTCACTGATTTGTGCATATCACAGCAAAGGTCTGCCTCAGTGAACCAAATACAGTGGGGAAAAATGTCGAAAAGAAACCAATGTTATGATGTCATTTCCCTGCTTTAACAACTGTAAATAATTTCCCACCACAATAAAAATAAAAATCCTTTTCAAGCATCTACAGTCTAACCTGGTGGTGCCTCCTGCCTCGACTCATGTTTCGCCTCCTCCCCTGTGGCCCCGTCACACCGGGGCTCCGTCACCCTCACACACGCCGCACTCTGCTCACTGCCCCTCTGTCCGGACTCTGATTTGGTTGCCTGGTCAGTACCAGTTCTTTACTTAGATCATAGCTTCCACAGGAAAAAAAAAAAAAAAAATAGATCACCAAAAAATACCACCTCATGGCATTAGGTTCCTCTCCATGGTATTTTCATGATTGTAATTTTACATTGGTTTCACTTGTTTACTTGGATTTTTTTTTAAAGTCTTTAATTTTTAGATCAGTTTCAGATTCACAGCAAAATTGAGCAGAAAGAACAGAGATTCCCCTGATACCTTCCTCCCCCACGCACACAGCCTCCCTCCCCACCATGGAGCATCAGGACATGTGCCTTCACAGCTCTTAGACTGATGTCTTTTCCCGTTCTAGATGGTAAACTCTACCAGGGCAGGAATGTCACCTACTCTTGCTCTGATTGATTTCTCCCCTTGCTGGCACATAGTTGTTTAATGAGGACATTTGTTAATAAGTGGATTTGTTAATAAGTGGATTGGTAAGGAGTTCTCTTTACATTCCAAATTCAATCCTTAATCTAGATCACTTTGCTAGCTAGTAAATTTCATCCAAACAGTATTGTTAGATATGTGAAAGAATTTTATTTTATTTAGGAAGGAGAATATAGCTGCAAAGTGATTTTTTTTTAAAAAGCTTAGATCTCTTTAAAGGTGGTAGAACCAAAGGCTGAGAAATCAGGAAATTTTAAAGTTTATAAATATATTTTTCCTAATTGTGGAGTAAAAAAAATTACTGAACACTATATTTCTGTATCTCTAAAAGATTACTACATAACTTTTTTAAAATTGGAAGATATATGTGATTCTACATGGAATATTTACCTTCCTATTCCATCTATATCTCATACCTGAGGTCTGGTCCACACTGGGGGGTTCTAATCCCTCTTTGACTGTGATATGCAATAGGAGTGGGGAAATAAACCGAGAATGAATGAAAGGAAGGGAGGCAGGGGAGGAGGGAGGGAAGAGGAGAGGGAAGGACATGCTCCAAGTGAGCATGTGTATCAGAATATACCATTGCTCCTTGCAGGCCTCCACCCTGCTCCTCAACCACCAAGAGCAGCAACTGCCCACATGGTATTAAAAAACCTTTCTTGCACTTATTGAAGTCATATTCTGTGATATTTTCCATTTTATTTCATCCTATTCAGTTGCATTATATTCTATGATATTTTAATGCATTATATTCTACTGTAAGGTTAAAACTCTGTTTCACAACCCACTAAATTAATTTATCAACATGGTGTGCCTTTTAAACAGTCTGCAAGATGCTGACATTGGCGTTTTCAAAGTAGAACCAGCCCAGATAAAACAAAACAGAGCATCCAGTCTACTTGGTCTGCAACCACTGTGGAAGTCAAGCAGCCTGATTTTAACTGGCTGCATTTCCAGTCTGTAGTGACTTGTTCGTCCCTAGAGAAAGGAGCTGCAATCACTGTAAAAGCTTAGCATACATCCTGTAAGTAAATACAAAAGAAACCTTTTCCCAAGTTTTCCTGACGTTCGGCATTATTCAAGAATGCAGAGCAGAACACATGGTCACAGCCATCTGCTCGGTGAGGAGAAGCCCTTCTGCAGTCCAGAGCTGTTCAGAAACTATACCCTAAATTACGCACTGTTTAAATCTTGGCTGTAAAAAAGGAAGGAAATCTTATCCTTTGCAACAGCATGGATGGACCAGGAGAGCATTATGCTAAGTGAAATAAGTGAATCAGAAAAAGACAAGTACCATATGATTTCACTTAAATGTAGAATCTAATGAACAAAATAAGCTAACAAACAAAATAGAAACAGACTCGTAGAGAACAGACTGGCAGCCGTCAAAAGGGAGGAGGGCTGTGGGACTGGATGAAAAAGGTGAAGGGATTAAGAAAAAAAACAAAAAAAGCTCACAGACACAGGCAACAGTGTGGTGATTACCAGAGGGGAGTGGGGATGGGGGAGGTAGGAAAGGGTAAAAAGGGGATAAATGGTGATGGAAGGAGACTTGACCTGGGGTATAAATGCACAATACAATTTACTGATGATGTGTTATAGAATTGTACACCTGAAACCTATACAATTTTGTTAACCAATGTCATCCCAAACATTCAATAAATTTTCTTAGAAGTCCTGCAATGAATTAAACACCACACAAATCAATTGTCAGATGGAAAGCACATATCCATCCATTTGGTTCTGTGACTCAGAAACTTACGGAAACCTCCAGTCAACTCTGTACTATGAAGGGATGGGGAGGTCCGGGTGACTCAGTTACTTAACAAAAGCAATACTTCATACGTGCAAGTCTAGACACAGTTACTTACTACTTTCCTTGGGATATTTAGAGAAATCAACCAAATGCTTGACTCAAGATCTGTTGTTGTGGCAATGACTTAGCCAGCAGCTTTGACGAGAGAGCAGATTGAAATCACGTGCATCTGCTAACAGTCAAGGGGGCAGGCTTCCTATTAGCTCCTGTTCCTGAGGATTAACAGGGGACTTACCACTCAGTAGATGTCTGCCGAGGAGACAATTGAATGAGTGGTCCAAGTTTCTTCAGACTTGTTAGCTGGAGGTCAAAACAAAGATGAATCCACAATTTTTACAGCTCTGGGAACCTATAGCAAATATGAGAAAAGCTTCCTCCTACATTCACTTTTTCTTGGATCATTTCTATTGGATGCCTGGGCCTCCGAAGATTTAATTACTTTCACTCTGCAACTCAAAATGCAATTTCCAAAAGGTCAGCCTCATAGGTCCTGGGCCTGTCCGTGGCATTCTGTTCTCTCTGGAATCTTATACACCAACTCAAACAAATTTTTTCCCATTTTTTTTCATTATTATTTGTGCATAAGCCTAGCATTTTCTCCACATCAATTGTTCTCTCCGTGTAGAGGCTGACAGTTGTCCTTAAATATCCTTTCTCCTAATCGTCTGGAGACACAGAACCCGGAACTTTGTCTTGACAAATGACTGGCTGGAATAGGTCCGCTGAAAGTGTCAAGTGGCAGCTTCCGGGAGTGTTTCTTAAAACGTGTTTTTTCTACTTTCATTTTATGTCTCCCCTTATCCTGCTGATTGGACATAGACGTAATTACTGGTGTTCTAGAAGCCTTTTTGGACCATGAGGACATAGGCTACACCCTTGGGTTCACAGAGTCTGTATGCCCAGGACATCATGGAACTGAGCTGCCTTTGGTATGGGCTACCTACCTCCAGATTTTTATGTGAGACACCACTTTCAGCATGCCTGCATTCAGGGGCCACAAGAGGAAGGTTTCATGGTAGTTCAAAGTGCCTTGCTATCGAAGAGGGCCACTGGGGTTCTCTGGGCCTCAGGCGAAGCATGGAGAGGGGGCATGCCAAGAACAGTCTAAAAACCGAAAAGAGGAAGATGGTTCTCCATTGTGTTCGCACAGCCCACGCCATGCACATGTCAAAGACAGCGAATTTTACAGAATGTTGGGATGTGGGCCTTGAATCTATTACTTTCTCTTTTATGTTCTTTCTTCTTTGATTGGCATTTAAAATTCATTGGCTCTCACTGACTGTTTATACAAACACGCTCGTTACATACAGCCCCCTTGTCAATGAATTGTTGGTTCTCTCTTTAGGGTCTAAAGCTTTCAAGTCAGCCCTTGGCCTTTTTATTGCTGTGAACTCTTTTCAAAGTCAATATAAAAAGAAATCAGTTAACCAAATTGTCTTTTTTATGGAACTTGCATTTGATGTATGGGATCTTTCCAGATGAATGGTAACATTTTGTTTTATTAGTGATTAGCTTCCACTACTGTTTTCAGGGAACTTTCCTGTTTCTTTCCTCGGGAACTTGCTTTTAGATTGGCCCCGGAGACTTCAAACTCTGAGACTCTTAGCAAAGGGCATGTGAAACAGCGTCTGTGTTGCTGCCGCCAGAATAATGGCTCCTTTTGATGTCATCTTGTTACTGGAGGAGCACATCAAAGCTCTCCCAGTGTCTGCCCTCCCAGGACCAATGGAGCAAAATCATCCTCAGAGAAACAGAGAAATCAGTCCTGGTTAAAGCATGGACAGCAAAATCTTCTTTGTAGAGTGATAGTGTCTGTTAGCTGTGCTTCTGAAGACTTATTCTATCTTCACGTTCATTCTTCTCGTCAGCACCACCTAACTTCCACTGTGCTTGTGAGACTTTTGTTTTCATAATGTCAGCAAGAAAAGCAAGAAAGAATAAGTGTGAAACTTGGCCCTAAAAAAAGAAGGAAATCTTACTTTTTGGTATTAGAGTGCTCTAATATTTCTCTCGGTTTCATATTTTAAGCATGGAATTGCTTCTGTGTTTTGGTTGAAGGGTTGGAGGACAGCGATGGAGACACTGAATTTCACATTGAGATTCCCATGAGTGGAGGTTTGACATGACATTGTTTTGTGTGCATCGACACCTGTGCCGTGGATCAGCGTTCGAATTCTGGAGGAATACTTCCTAAATTAAGATACTTTCCTGATGAACTTCGTGGAAGTCCAGAGCCAGAGGAATGGTGACGTCACCTGACAGACTCCCTCACCGCACAGACAGGAGTAATGAAGGACAGCCTGGGCGCCCTTCTTCCTGTTCACGTGGCCACTCTGCCCAGTGCCCAGCTTGGGTCCCAGGCAATGTCTTCCAGAATCTGTCACCATGTTACGCAAACCCCAGACCTTCAAACACATCACAGGGGACACAGATCAGGCAGTTATTAAAGGGAGTTTTTCCTCTCTCAGGCTCCTCAGAGAGTCAGCTCTGATTTTAACGGCAGTTAGAGTCAAACCAGAACAAATTATACTCAATCCATCCATCCTTCACTGTTTCAATTTTATTTTATTTTACTTTACTTTACTTTGTTTATTTCCTTTTTTTTTTTTTTAACTTTAATCAGCAATGGAGACTCCACCCACCACAGGCGCACAAAAGGGTCCAGTTTCGGGGGCACGTCTCCCAGAGGCTGTGGGCAGGGCTCTGCCTCCCACCAGGAGGGTCACTGCAGTTGAACAGGACTAGTGTCTCACAGGACAGAATGTCCTCTGGTCAAAGTGATGGCTGAATCAATCAAGCCAAAAAACCAAAGAGCAAACCTGTCTTCTCAAGGAAAAGAGACAAATTGTGGAGACGTGTTTTCCCCTTGATCTGCTGAGAGCGACAGAGCTGGAGGCCCCTGGAGATGTGGGGAGTGCTGCCACGGGGCGGAGGGGACGCTGGCCGCTGTCCAGGAGTGGGTACAGCAGGGCACAGCCTTGAGGGGGCTGGTGGCAGCAGAGGTGTCTGCGCCGCTGTCCAGCTGCTGGAAGGAGCAGCGGGACCCGGCGCAGGAGGCATCAGGGAGGGTGGCGCAGGGAGCTCTTGGTCCAGAGTAGATGAGGCCAGACAGAGCCCCAGCAGGAAGGAATGAGGCTGCAATCCTCAGAACCGAAGTTTATGGGAGTGCGGACTGTTTTTATAAGTGCATTTTATAACAACTGACCTGTTATGTTTTCCCCTTTGACCAAATACTGTTGCAAAGTGGAGAGAGAAGAGTAACCAAAGCACTGAGCCTGGCTGCCGAGGCTTACACCCCACCTCTGCCACAGTAGCATGGTGCCCCAGGGGGCCTCACCCCCAGAAGCCTCAGGCCCCTCACCTGCAAAGTTGGGTTAACAATAGAGCCACCTCACAGGATGATGGTCCATAAATGGGGTGACAGGGAGTCTGAGGACAAAGGAAGTGTTCAATAAATAATTGTTACACACGTGTCAAGAGATGATAGACAGATAAAAGAAAGGAAGAAAGGAATTTACTGGGAAGGCACAATTCATTGAAGATATTCACTGATTGACTGTCCATGGTAATAATAACCCTAAATAAAAGCTGAGGTGTTTGGGGGATTTTTGTTTGTTAGCTTGCTTCCTTGCTTGTTTGTTTTGCTCATTCCAAAGCCAGAAAACAGCCCCGACACATGGTCCAGATGTCCTAGTCATTTGCCACTGTGAAAGGCAGTGTCAGGTGACCTGGAGCTTTTCCTGGTGAAGGTGGAGACTGGGGCAAGAGCAGGCCCGGTGACAAGTGACTGAGTACAGAAAAGGTCTGTTCCAGAGCAGGTATGTATAAAGAACAGGTGAGCCGCGGTCTGGATGAAAGGCAAGTAAGTAACGACCTCAGGGGATATGCTCTGAGGAGGTATGTTAATAGTTATGATACTATTTATTGATTATTGATCTGCACTCATCTCATATAAACCTTTGCCATTTGCCATCCTGTTGCCTTAACTGAAAATGCTGTGGTTCGTCCATTGTTTGGAGACCTCTACACCCCTGGGCTCTGAGTTAAGCAGGACCATCCCCGGAAATCAATGCTGGGCTTCATCCTACTCATAAGAAGAAAGGATTTTTTTTAAAGTTTTCTTCCTGAAAATTAAGTGCTTCAAAGCAAATGACTTTTTCCAAGTTCCCCAGAAACCTGAACAGTCTCACTTTTTATGCAAAAGGAGACTTCTGGACTCCTTCTCAAAGTAAGAGCTACCTCAGCCCCGGCTGGTGTAGCTCAGTGGATTGAGCATGGGCTGGGAACCAGACGGTCCTGGTTTGATTCCCAGTCAGGGCACATGCCTGTGTTGCGGGCCAGGTCCCCTGTGAGGGCCATGTGAGAGGCAACCATACATTGCTGTTTCTCTCCCTCTCTGTCTTCCTGCCTTCTCCTCTCTCTAAAAATAAATAATAAAAATAAAATCTTAAAAAAAAAAAAAAGTAAGAGCACCTCAACAAGACACCACACTGCCGCAGTGCCTAGTTCTCACTGTGGCCACACCATGAGGTCTTCCTGGGATCACAGGTTCTCACGTGTGTCATAACCATGACAATACCTGCCACAAATACCACAAGCATGGAATGAGACTCCCTCATCCTCTGTCCTCTGCTGGACACTCACTCATCTCTCACCACCTGCAGAGATGTCCCCTAGAAGTCCGCTCCTCAGCACTCTGGGCCCTGGGCTTTCTGGGAATGGCCTGATCCCGCTGATCTTCTGTGACCAGATTTCCTAGGAGGCCCTCTGCCCAGCTTGTCTGTGAGCCAGCACTGTATCTTCTTCGTTGCTGCACCCCCAACACTGGGCATTTTGCCTGTAAACAGGAGATGTTGGTTTAATAAACATTTACTTCACTCACCAAATATGTGCCTGGTCCCAGAAATGCAACATGGAAACAACAGAAGTTGTCCAGGCTTTTACAAAATTTACATTCTAATCAAATGTACTCTCTGATCGGTTAACAACTAAGCAAGCCAGTGATCTCAGATATGTTATAGAGGAAAAATATATAAGAAATGGAAATGAGGGTTTAGGTGAGAGCTAATTCAGCTTCAGTTTTGGGAGATTACTTGGTCTGAGACCTTTGCAGCAGGAAGGAACCAGCCACATGGGGCTCCTCTCCCAGCGGAGGGGACAGCCATCAGTACTGACAGGAGTCAGTTCATGGTGCTCCAGGGACAAGGAGGCGCTGGTCTCACCAGCTTGAGAGCTTAAACAATGGTCTCCTTGTCATCTTGGGCAGCTATAACGAAGTGCCAAAGAGCAGGTGGCTTATAAACAGCAGACATTTATTTCTTAGAGCTCTGGAGCCTGGAAGTCCAAGATCAAGGTGCTGGCAGATTCGATGTCTGGTGTGGATGTATTTTCTGCTTCATAGAGGGTGTCTTCTTGCTGTGTCCTCACATGAAAGGGGTGAGAGGACTCTCTGGGGTCTCTTGTATAAGGACACCGATCCCGTGTGTGTGGGCTCCACCCTCATCACTTCCCAGAGGCAACACCTTATGACACCATCACCTTAGAAGTTGCGTCAACATATGCATTGGGAGACACAGTATTTGTTCTATTGCAGAGAATCGAGGAAGGCAAAGAGTTTATACGCAGAAGATGCAGTGCCTGCTGGGTCTTGAAGGTCCCAGTAGAAGTGTGAGTGTCACTCCAAGGAAACGAGAAACTATGGGATGGTTATAAACAAGGGGAGGTGTGATCTCTTCCAGGTTTTACGAAGAACACACTGGATGCAAAGAGCAGCAAGTTAGAAAAAAAATATTGCCTTGGCCGGGTGGCACAATTGGTTGGAGCATTGTCCCACACACCAAAAGGTTGTAGGTTCAATTCCCGGTCAGGGCACACACCTTGGTTTCAGGTTCATCCCTAGTCACAGCCCGTTCAGGAGGCAACCAATCAGTGTTTCTCCCTCACATCAATCGCTCTCTCTCTCTCTCTCTCTTTCACACTGATGTCTCTGTCTCACTCCACCTCTCACTGTCTCTCTCCCTTTCTCATTCTAAAATCAAAAATATATTCTCAAGTGAGGATTTAAAAAAATAGAAACGAGAATGTTAACTTGAATGGATATTGCTGAAATGATTTTAAAATAAAATGTTTGATTCTTTCTTATGTATCTTGATGGATGCATAGGAAACACAGCCTCCTGTGTCTTGAAATTTCCCCCACCCACCTCCCACTGAGTTGGTGGGAAGAGGGGGCTGGGGACCCTGAAAGAGCCACCCTGTAACGATGAGCAGTCACTTCAAATTGAGCGTGGAGCTACTCGGCAGTGATGGCAAAGGAAATACATAAAAAGCCTAAATGGGCCTAATGGGATTTTAGTAATCAAATATCATCATTTGTATATTTTCCACATTATGGTGGGAACACTTTACAGCCAGCCTCTTTCCTCTCCTGTTCCTGTTACAATTTTATTCTAGAGTAAATGTACATCAGTCCCACTCGCGCCCTGATCCAGGTCGTGTCCACACTTTCATTACAAACCGTGTTTACCAAAGGTTTACAACTTGGCTGCAAAAACCAGCTGGCACCGAAGCTGGAAACTTAGCGTGAACAGTTTGGCATAAACATTGCCCGGAAGCAGTTTTTCTATCTGAATCTGAGAAAAACAGGCTAGGTCATTTTCCAGTTATTTGTGTTATTCATGCATAAATAAAATGAAGCCTGACAGCTTCACGCAGTTGTTTGCTTTTGCACTCCTCAAAAATAGATTCCATCCAAGAAAAGTAACATTTGGTAAACAAATACTCCATGACGGACTGTAAAAACTGAAGAAGAAAAAAAGTGGGCTGGAGTACATTAAATAGAAAGGGAAAAGGGAAGTGTTTCAAAAGCCACTTTGTGTCAGAGAGCAGGAACTGCGAGAGGTGGTACCAGGCAGTTATGCTCATTCTGGAGGCATGTTTGGAGGTTCCCGTGGACTCCAAATTAAATATGTAAACAAGCCCAACACAGACTTTCAAAAAATAAATTATTCTATTCTATTAAAATCGGAGTCACAGCTCATCCTCGCACACAAGAGAATTAAATTTATGATGCTCAACCAAAAACGAAACAAATGATTTTTAAATGAGTTCCCTAAGAGAAGTGGACTATTAAAAAAGAGAGGGGTGGGGAGAGATAAAGAGAAGAAGATATGAATGGTACATTAAATGGGTTAATTAACAACAAAAACGAATGGCAGTACCTAAGGTCTCCTTGCCTGTCTCAGTGGTGGAGTAAGAGTTTAGAAATGCATCCTGTGGGCTTTGAATTCCAGCAGCCAGCTCCAGCTCTCTAAACCGGGAATGTGATGGTCTAGACCTCTCTCCAAAGAAAGCCTTTCTGGCAAATTTAAAAGTCAACCTTGACGTCAAGCAACTCTTGACAATACTCCGCTTTGAGTTCTGTGGCATGTGGGCAGAATGGACTTTCACTCTTGCAACCCTATCAGTGGGTGAGTAAAGTGAGTGTTTGGGGCAAAATAAAGCCAAGCCAACTCAAACAGAAAGTAAAAATAAGTCAGAGAGGAAAGAATACAGAACGGAGAAGACAACGGCAGGCCATGTCCCTGTCTGTTACAGCAGGGTCCCTCTGTAACAAGTGCTCTTTCAAGTGTTCCTTTGTGGAAGGAATTGTTTTCACAGGTTTGATTTTAGCCTATGTGCCTCTCAAATGGGTTTTTAGCTGCTGTTACTGCCCAAATCAGGTGCAGGAAAATCCATTATGGTTATCCTTGGTTAAAAAAAAAATGTATTTTATTTTAGGCAGGCTGTAAGCAACACATAGAATTCTATCTTTGGTAGTGAAAGAGTTTGCTACCTGGTGATTTTGCCTGACCCTTATAGTTGGTATAATTCAATCCCACATGGTAATTCAAGCTAAAATCTCGCCTGAGACACATCTCAAAGCTATTTTGCTCCCTGGAACCATCAAGTTAACCAGTGTCTCCAAGTCCCACCTCACTGTCTTCTAGGGTAGACACTCCCTGCGCTCTCCACTTCAGGGAAAGTCAACGCCATCATTTGTTTGCGTAATATCTAGACTGTTCCCGCTGAATGACATGGCGTTTAGGACTTCCACTCATCACATGATTTGTAAACAAGTTTTTACACCACAGAGAGCTCACCTTCATCAGTGAGGGCTTTGAATAAATGCATGGATAAACACACAGTCACCCAATTGAGAAGACTTTCGATGTGAAGGCATAAGACCTAGAGTCCCAAAGGTCAGAGACGAAACAAAAATTCAGCAGTTTGATAGACCTCACAGAAACTATATTGTGAACCCCTAAGTATTTTCTCAGAATTTGCAATTATTTTTATGTTCTTTATGTTCTTTAAAAGTTCACATCTAGTTTAATCTTACTAGTTCTCAGGTTAAGTCTTTAAGAACCACAATGCATTTTATTTCTGTATTCTTAGTTCCTAGCATAGTTCCTGACACCAGAGCGTCAGCAAACAGCTATTGAGTCAATGAATAGTCGGCGTAGGATGGATGCTATGGTATTGGTGAGTGTATATGTCTGTAGACAAAGAATGAGGTTTTTTTGTTTTGGGCTTTGTTTTAAGACTGAGGAAATGATTGGGAGCTAAAAGAAATTTGTATCGATCAGTGTAAATGCATGAGTTGTCTTTATTGTCTTTATTAATTTATTTTTTAATTACAGTTAACAAACAATATAATATTAGTTTCAGGTGTACAATACGATTAGAAATTTATATAAATTACAAAGTGATCACCCCAATAAGTCTAGTACTCATCTGGCACCATACATAGTTATTACAATATAATTGACTATATTCATTATGCTATACTTTTTCTACTTGTGACTGGTTTCATTACAGGCAATTAGTACTTTTTAATCCATTTCACATTTTTTTTTTGTCCATTCTCCCAACTTTCCCCACATCTGGCAACCACCAGTTTGTTCTTTGTATCTATAAATTTGTTTCTATTTTGTTTGTTTTTTAGATTCCACATACAAGTGAAAACAGATGGAGTTAGTATTTCTCTGTTTGACTTACTTCACTTAGCATAATATCTTCTAGGTTTATCCAAGTTTTCACAAATGGCAAGATTTCATTCTTTTTTATGGCTGAGTAATATTCCATTGTCTATATGTACAACTTCTTCTTTATCCATTCATCTAATAATGAACACTTAGGTTGTTCCATATCTTGGTTATTGTAAATAATGCTGCAGGGAACACAGGGGTACATATATCTTTTCAAGACAGTATTTTGGATTTTTTTAAATATATTTTATTGATTATGCTTTTACAGTTCTCCCATCCCCCCTTTATTCCCCTACGCACGGTACACTCCCTCACCCATATCCCGCCCCCCTTAGCTCATGTCCGTTGTCGTACATATAAGTTCTTTGGCTTCTCCATTTCCTATACTATACTTAATCTCCCCCTGTCTATTTTCTATCTACCATTTATGCTACTTATTCCCTGTACCTTTTCCCTCATTCTCCTCTTACCCTTCTGTGATTCTGTTCCTATTCTAGCTGTTTGCTTAGTTCACTTTTGTTTTTGTTTTCTTTTAGGTTCGGTTGTTGATAGTTGTTTGTTTTCATTTTACTGTTCATATTTTTTATCTTCTTCTTGTTCTTAGATAAGTCCCTTTAACATTTCATATAATAAGGGCTTAGTGACGATGAACTCCTTTAACTTGACCTTGTCTAGGAAGCACTTTATCTGCCCTTCCATTCTAAATGATAGTTTTACTGGATAGAATCATCTTGGATGTAGGTCCTTGCCTTTCATGACTTTGAATATTTCTTTCCATCTCCTCCTTGCCTGCAAGGTTTCTTTTGAGAAATCAGCTGATAGTCTTATGGGAACTCCTTTGTAGGTAATTATCTTTTTTTCTCTTGCTGCTTTTAAGATTCTCTCCTTATCTTTAATCTTGGGTAATGTAATTATGTGCCTTGGTGTGTGCTTCCTTGGGTCCAACTTCTTTGGGACTCTCTGAGCTTCCTGGACTTCTTAGAAGTCTATTTCCTTTGCCAGATTGGGGAAGTTCTCCTTCATTATTTGTTCAAATAAGTTTTCAATTTCTTGCTCTTCTTCTTCTCCTTCTGGCACCCCTATGATTCAGATATTGAAATGTTTAAAGTTGTCCTGGAGGTTCCTAAGCCTCTCCTCATTTTTTTGAATTCTTGTTTCTTCATTCTGTTCTGGTTGAACATTTATTTCTTCCTTATGGTCCAAACCATTGATCTGAGTCCCAGTTTAGCTTCTCATCACTGTTGGCTCCCTGTACATTTTTCTTTATTTCACTTTTCATAGCCCTCATTTTTTTCCTCTATTTTGCAACCATACTCAACCAATTCTGTGAGCAACCTGATTACCAATGTTTTGAACTGTGCATCTGATAGGTTAGCTCTTTGTTGCTTAGTTGTATTTTTCCTGGAGCTTTGATCTGTTCTATCCCTTGGGCCATTTTTTTTTTTTTTTTTGTCTTGGCACACTGGTTACATAGGTAATAGGCAGAGCCTTAGGTGTTCCCCAGAGGACAGCAACACACATCACTGTATTGTGGCACTGTATGTGGGGTAGGGGTGGGGGTCTGAGAAGGAACAATGCTGCTTTTTCAGCTCTCTGCTGGCTTTCAGTCACTTCCCCCACTACCCATAAGCAAATTGGGCCCTTCTGGTGCTGATTCCTGGGTGGGTGGTTTTGTGTACATTCTAGGACCCTGTGGGTCTCTCCAGTGAACTCTCCTGTGAGGCTGGGAGTTTCTCCCACTGCCGCCTCAACCCCCACAGGTGTTTTCAGTCAGAGGTTTTGAGGCTTTACTTCCCCCGCTGGAACTCTGGGTTGCAAGGTCTGACTTATTCCCTAGCTGTTCCTTCCAGTTTATCTGCATGCAAATGTGGGACCACCTGCTCTGCCAGCCGCCGCCTTGCCTGCTCCAGTTCTCCAGCTGCCACCTTGCCTCAAGCCCTCTCTGCCCAGGTGCCCTTCTCCACCCCTCCTACCAGTCTGGATGAATGTTTCTTCTTTAACTCTTTGGTTGTCAGACTTCCATACAATTTGATTTTCCGTCAGCTGTGGTTGTTTTTTGTTTTTAAATTTGTTGTTGTCCTTCTTTTGGTTGTGTGAGGAGGCATAGTGTATCTATTTTTGCCTTCATCTTGGCCAGGCAGATTTCTTTGAATAAATACCCAGAAGTGGAATTGCTAGATCCTATTTTGAATTTTTTGAGGAAACTCTGTATTGTTTTCCATAGTGGCTGCTCCAATTTATATTCCTACCAACAGTGCATAATGGTTCCCTTTGCTCCACATCCTTGCCATCACTTGTTGCTTGTTGGTAGGGGTTAATATTCAAAATATGTAAGGAATGCATGAGTTGTTTTGAAATGTGCATAGTCCCAACTTGGCCTTTGCCAAATGAAGAGGGACTGTTTGCAGACCACATATAGAAAGAATTGATGACTTCTAGAACAATAAGCTCTTCAGCTAATAATCTAAACCTTTAAATGCCAGCAACTGAAGAAGTAGCTACCTACAGACCTCAGGTTTTGGGAGGTTAACAGGTAGTTAGATGATTAGTGATGGAAACTCCAGGGAAGTAATTGTAAGGGTGGAGTATAGCTTGTAAAAAGAATCCATATTTTACTGTAAAATTTATAACTGATGAAAAAGCACAATATTTTTTATCAAACCTAGAAAAAGTAACAAAGTAAAATTTAACGAAGTCTTGTAGCCAAATGAGATCTCTATCCTTTCATCTACAAAGCAGACAGATTAGGACTGAAGGTCAAGATCATAGCATGTGGGGTTTCAGGTGGTCACTTTCCACACCAGGTTTCAGCACACAGTAGCTTCCACTTTGCTGTTGTATAAGTGTACATTCTTGTGTTGAAACTAAAGTTTAAAAACCACTCACTTGGACCCAGAATGAACCGAGCTTGGTATCTATGTCCCCAAGGGATGTTGAAGTTCTTTTCTTAATGTTTCTTCAACATTGCATTGTGTATCTTGGGAAATGAAAGAGAAAGCTAAGTGCCACTCTCAAGGCTTGAAACCAAAATGACAATGAAAAAAGTGACCTAGGAGAAAGAGTTTAAGTTTCACGTTCAAAAACAACTAGATTCCATTTCTATCATTGTATTTACAAAACTTGTGGCATTTGGCAAGTTACTTAACCCATCCAAGCCTCCAGCACCTTGGCCATAAAACAAGATCATCCTTATCTGCTTCCAGACCATTCAAAAGAGATTATATTTAGGGAGCTATCCACGTGAAGCCAGTGCCTGGAGGCAGTTGGGCTTGATTCCTTAGCTATTCCATTCATCAGATTCAGGGGATCCATCTCCAAATTTATCCTGATTCTGGCCTGCATTGCTCCCTTCTTTTTCAAAGCCACAGTCAAGCCTTGCTTGAACCACACTCAGGGGCTCCCACTGAGTTCCCTGCTTCCCTCCCAGCCCCCATAACTCATCCCCCGCAGAATGGGTGTAATCCTACATCATCATCCTTATTTTTTCCTCCCTGCTCACCTTCCATTGCCTGCCTCTTCTTAATTTCCAGTTGACATGGATGGTGCCTTTGGATAAATCTTGATTTTTCAAACTAAAGGAGCCTCTCCACCCTTCCAAACTCTCTATTTACTTTCTCTGTAGCACCTGCCTGAACTCTGCCATTCACTCATGTGTTCATTTTTGTCTCAGTCAGCTTGGGGTTGCTATAACAAATACCTTACACTTGGAGCTTTATCAACAATAGCCATATATTTCTCACAGTTCGGGGGGCTGAAAGTCCGTGATCAAATTGCTGACAGATTCGATATCTGGTGAGACCCCTTTCCTAGTTTATAGACCGTGCCTTCTTGCTGTGTTCCTCACATTTGGGAACAGTGAGGAGGCTCTCTTGAGTCTCTTTTATAAGGGTGCTGGTCCCATTCATGAGGGTTTCACCCTCTTGATATCATCACCTCCCAATGGCCAGCACCTTCTAATAGTACCACCAACACATGAATTTGGCGGGGGTTAGGGGATCCACTAACATTCAGTCCGTAGCAGAATGCCTATGTCAGTCCCCCAGAATGTAAATGCTGAGGAGTGTAGGAGCACCGCACAACTCCAGAGGGCGCTGTTCCCTGGAAGCCTAGAAGAGCAGTGCCTCCTAAAGGTGTGCACAGCCCAATCAGTACAGAACACACCAAGCCTGCTGGGCCCTAAATCCTTATTCCCTGGAGCAGTATGGGGACATTGAAGCCACTGAAGATATTTAAGGATTGAATTTATTGTAAAATAATTACATTCTTACACTATAAAATTAAAATAATATTCTGGCTGAGAGAACACAGAGCTTTATGAGAAGTTAAATAGTGGGTTATACAGTTTGGCAGTGGTTCTAATGTCTGGCTGGGGCAGCCTCACCTCCTGTACACACAGAAACGAGTGACGGGTTTGTGGGTGGTTTCTGCAAGCACTCTGGCTGGATCATATTTTAATGGCCTTATAAATTACTTTATTCCTTTTTTATAAAAGCATTAATGACGTGAAGAGGTCAGTTACATTTTAATTTATGCTTTATTGCATTTCAGGGGAAAATTATACGTTACAGTCGAATTAGCAAAGTTGGGTATTTTCAAAGGTCATGGAATGTGTGACTCACACATGTGAAGGCAACACCAGGAAACAGATGCTTTATTTGCATCTGTCTCAAGAATAATTTTCGGTTTATCACAGGCATTTGATTTAATTCTGAGACTTCACAGCGTGTCGGCCTCACTTTCTCTGACTGCGCATGCGCCCTGTGGGCAGAAGTAGCAGAGATGAATGTGCAAGTCATGTCGTCTTAGCCACAAGGCACTCTGGGACCTCACAGCAAACCAGTGGTGAGAGCAATGAGCAGGAAGGGGTAGGCAAGGCTACTGAAGTGACTCAAAGGCGATGACCCCCATCTTCACATCACAAAATACAGGAGAAGGAAGAGGCATGAGCTGGGCTGGTCCCATTTCCAAAGGGCAATTCTAGTGAATTTAGAATGCCCCGGGTCTCATTTGTTGGCAAAATGGTCCAATCTAAGTCTTAAAGAGTACCTATCACGTAACTATCATGAGTCCCCTTGCCAGACACTTCATATGCACACATGAATCCTCCCAATAGTCTATGAGGGCACTGTTTCTCTTTAAAAGATCAGAAATCTCCAAATCATAGCAAGAAGTAATCCACCAATTACTAGAGGGGAAGGGTAAAGAGGGCAAAGGGGGTCAAGTGTATGGTGATGGAAAGAGAGTAGGCTTTGGGTACTGACGCATTATAGAATTACACACCTGAAACTTAAATAATGTTATTAACCAATGCCAACCATACAAATTTAATTTTAAAAAAGAGAAGTAACCCACCAAGCACAGCTGGTACAAGACTCACATCCAAACCTGTAATCATCTGTGAAATGATAATGAACATTTACTGAGCACTTGCTGTATACATATGAAACGTAAATTAGGAAAACAACAGCCCTATGAGGTAGCACTACCGTTATCCCTGTTGTTCAGGTTAGAAGATGGAGCTCAGAAGGCCAGAATCACAGTGTTACAAAGCTGTTGGCGTCTGATTGAAGTCCGCTCCCCATGCAATTTCTGGGAGCAGAACTACAATGTTGCCGCCACAATCACCACCAGGATCTGAACCATCAGCAGGCTTGGAAGCACCAGAGTTCCTGGGAGACCACAGCTCGGCCCTCTCTGACTCCACATTATGTTTTCTGTGCACTCAATGCTTGTGCATGAGGAAAGTCCGGGACAGCCCTCTCTCCAAGCTAGAGTGGGGATGCTGTGGGCAGAGGGCCAGCCCATCCTCCCTCTTACTGAGAGCCAACAGGACATGGAACAGAGAGGAATGAATAAGCTTGGTGCTATAACCAAATTTTCTCAGTGGGCACCGAAGGGCATCCAGAGCTGAAGCTAGTCTCCTTACCTGCTTCACCACCCAGCACACCACACCTCATGCAGTACCCAGGGGCCCTTATTCCTGCCTCAGTCTCATTGTCAGCTGCCTTGAGTTTTGATATCTTTCCTTGACTGTTACAGCTGTCTTTTCCATCTCCCAGATTGTAGATCCCATGAGCACTCATCCATGGGGAAAGCTTTTTCTCTCCAGGACGAAATGTGTACATCTCTCTTGCTCCAAGGAGGAAGTGTGTTTGTAAAACCCTTTCAACATGAATTAATTAAATTATAATCAGAGCGAATAGAATTCTTCCTACATGGATCCATCAGAGTCTCACTCTTGCATCTAGCAGGTGCAATTGTCACCAGGACGCTGAAGTCTAAGGACAACTTCCTACAAGGGAAAATATATCCACACTGAGTTTTTTAAAGTACACCTTCTACTTGCGCCCTGACTCCCTTTCTCCTCCTCGCGGCTTCCTCCCTCCCAGCAGCTTCATACACTATATCTAGTCCTGTCTTTAAAAGTCATTTTGAAGGAAGCAGTGTTTTTCAATTTATTTAGAAATGTGCAACCTACAGAAAACCCTTTATTTTGATGGCTAGCTAGGCATTTGTCATATGCATAATGTACGGTTGCTATTTTCCTGTTGGTGTTTTCTCTCTTCTTCCACCATCCCTGAGAACTCAGAGGTCTTACCTTTGCATCATCCTGAGTAGAGTGACTGTAAGCCACTGAATGGATAAATTGCATTCATAGATTTCCAATGTCTCTGTGATAGATATTTTCAATATGCAAACAATATGTAAGTTGTATACAGAATCCAGTTATAGTCAAGTTGACAGTTTATCATGGAAATAATTTAAATATTAAAAGATATAAATATGCATTTAGCAATCCTTTCTGCTGTTGTTGTTTACTTTGGGTTTATCTTAGACGTGTTTTCATACATAATAACTGTCTTAGTCTCAGCTTGATAAAGAGTTTTGTATGTTTATCTGTAGATTTCTATTTTTATTGTGAGTCTGACTATATACTCATTAAATACCACAAAGGTATGAGGGGTAAAGCTGAAATTCCATTAAATTGTGAATATGTAGATAACAGGAACCCAAGACCTCAGTGTGCTTTGTGAGGTATTGGGCCCTTAATTAATGATCCCTGGGCAGGGCATGGAAGGGCTGGGTGATGAGCAAGCTGTCCTCAGGTGGGCAGTTACAGTTGAGCATTGCTGACTTAAAATACATTGAGTGTGTGAGTATGTACAGACACACTGATATGTGCATTTATTTCTTTGGAAAGATAATCAGCGTAAAGAGTACATAGTGCCGTGACCGATGTGGTTTAGTTGGTTGAGCATCATCCCACAAAGCAAAAGGTTGCCAGTTCAATTCCTGGTCAGGACACATGCCTGGATTGTAGGCCAGATCTCCCTGTTGGGGAGCATGTGAGATTATGCCAACCAATGGATGTTTCTCTCTCACATCAATGTTTCTCTCCCTTTCTCTCTCCCTCCCTCCCCCTCTCTCTAAATAAATATAATTTTTTAAAAAAATCAAATGGTTATGAATTCTTTTGGGTGGAGAAAATTGAATAAAGAGAAGAATCTATTTTATTTTAAAGGTGTCCAACTCTTCTTTAATGTCCCCTGTAAAGGTCATTGTTAAAAATGTCAACAGAAGTTATCTTGGTGACACATTTTCATTATAATCTCTATATTAAAAAATGAAATCAAGTTATTTTAAAACAACTAAATCATGGTATGATTTTAGACTTTGGTCAGTAGATGAATACATCAATGTAGAGTTTATTTTGATCTACCATAGTGATTTTCAACCGATGTGTCACAAAAGGCACACTGACATGTGGCAAGAATTTTAAAACATGCAGTACCTGGCAACTTAGTCAGGGGGACTGACCTCTTTTCCCTTAGATTATCAATTAAAAATTATAACAGTCAACACAAAAATAGCCCTCTGGTATGAATGAATCAAAATTGTGCCTACTTTTTTTGTCAGATTGGCAGAAAATATATTTTTTGGTGTGCCACGGAATTTTAGTAATTAGTTTATGTGTGCCATGTGGTGAAAAAGGCTGAAAATTGCTGATCTAGCACATTCTCTATATATCTAAAAGTTTAAACCAATATTTTAATATCTTGCTTACACTTTCTAGGGGGGCATCACTACTACTTACACGAACTCAAAGACATTCTGTCCCGTGAACACACTTCCTGTTTCATGCTCTGATCTGGAGGCGGATGGCCCGGCGTGCTGGCTGTGATCCACGGGGGGGTTCCGTGGCACGCTCTGAGTGACTGGTTGGGTCCCACTGATTATGAGAACCCTCCTGGAGGGAAAATCACTTTAATAGGTTTCTGGTACCTTTATTACCCAGTAATTTTACAGTTTGTGCGCTAAATGCAGTGAAGCTTATAATCACCTCTGCTGTCATTCCTCACACAACCACGTTATAGATGTGGAAAGGAAAACGGGGACCAAGTGCACTGCCAGCGCAGGGGCCTCTGCCAACCACCCTCAGCAGCACGGGCAGCCTTCCCAGCTAAGCCTTCTCCTCCCACAGTCGTCTTAACCAGGGATGACTGGGAGACACTCAAAGAGGCAAAAAGAGGGTTTTGACATAATTTCAAGGTTTTAATGAGGAATTAATCTTGTTGAGAAACAGCTGCCTCCTGGGCCCTTATCTGTGCTCCCAGCACTGAATACTCAGAGTGTTTTCTTCGGTTTCCAATCCCCCAAACATATCATATCACGCCTTTCCTCAGAATGAAGGCCCGTGTGTGGGAATCACTTAGGACAGAGCAATGGAAGAAGGGAGAGATGGTTGGGAGTTTAGCTGTCTCAATATTATTTCTTTGAAAAAATTATATGAAGTTTGAAACAATTATGGCAATGTCTTGATATTTTTAATCTTATAAATTTTAATCAATCTAGGTTTGCTAATGGTGCATCTCTTTTTTTTTTTTTTTTTTTTTTTTTTTTTTTTTTTGAATCCTCAAGCATGTGGCTCACTTGGATCCCACCTTCCAGAGGATGAAGGCTCTTACGGTTTCTCTGTCTCAGCTCTACATCGAGATACTTACATTTTTTCCTGCTCCATTGTTCTCTGTGACCCTGATTTTGTTGGACCCTTGGAAGGGGCTGCATAGACTTTACGGCCAGACTCTGAAGCTGTTGGCCATTTGCATGTGCATCACAGATGAGCTCTGAAGGTGGTCACACCAGAGAACACCCTCACTGGAGCACACCTGTGTGGGATAATCCCACAGGGGACAAAGCCACAAGGATGAGACTATCCATCTAATGTGACTTCAAAGGAAACACATAGCATCTTTGTACTTAGTATTTAACTTATTCTCCAGAGGAAATACTGTATATTCCCAATAATAATTTTGTCTAATATTCAACATTATAAATGTACAGTATTATGATTCTGTCATAAACTGTGGCCTAGGAACCTACATACCATTTATAATTAGAATTTGGGAAGCTTTTTTTCTGAGAAACAGAAATATATTTACAAATTAACCCTTAATGTATAACTGATCTGTACATTGGTAACTCACCCTACATAATTCCTTTTACTCTGACCAATGAGTCAGAAGGGACAGTGTGACCCCAAAAGGCAGGTTACTGGGTAACTTTATTGGCCATCTACAGGAGCTGAGACACAGCTTTTGTTGAATATGTTTTATTGATTATGCTATTACAGTTGTCCTAATTTTTCTTCCTTTACCCCTCTCCACCTGGTACCCCCCATTTACTCCAGCACTTTCCCCTCAGTTCATGTCCATGGGTCATGCATATAAGTCCTTCAGCTGCTCCATGTCCTATACTGTTCTTAATATCACCTTGTCTATTCTGTACCTTCCAATTATGCTTCTTAATCTCTGTATCTTTTTCCCCATTCTCCCACTTCCCCCTCCCAACCAATAACTCTCCAGATGATCTCCATATCTATGATTCTGTTTCTGTTCTGTTTGTTTGTTTAGTTTGTTTTTAGATTCACTTGTGAATTTATTGCCATTTTAGCGTTCATAGTTTTGATCTCCTTCTTTTTATTAAATAAGTCCCTTTAACATTTTATATAATAGTAGCTTGGTGATGATGAACTCCTTTAGCTTTACCTTATCTGGGAAGCACTTACCTGCCCTTCCATTCTAAATGATAGCTTTCCTGGATAGAGGAATCTAGGTTGTAGGTTCTTGCTTTTCATCACTTTAAATACTTCTTGCCAGTCCCTTCTGGCCTGCAAAGCTTCTTTTGAGAAATCAGTTGAGAGTGTTGTGGGAACTCTTTTGTAGGTAACTCTCTTCTATTCTCTTGCTGCTTTTACAATTTTCTTTTTATCTTTAATGTTTGGCATTTTAGTTATGATGTATCTTGCTGTGGTCCTCTTTCTGTCCATCTCGTTTGGGACTCTCCGTGCTTCCTGGACTTGTATGTTTATTTGTTTACTTGACCAAATTAGGGAAGTTTTCTTTCATTATTTTTTCAAATAAGTTTTTAATTTCTTGATCTTTCTCTTCTTTGGCACCCTTATGATGTGAATGTTGGAACACTTGAAGTTTTCCCAGAAGCTGCTTATACTATCTTCGTTCTTCTGGATTCTTTTTTCTTCTTTGCCATCCTGATTGAATTTTTTTTCTTTCTTATGTTCCAAATCATTGATTTGATTCTCAGCTTCATCCAATTCATTGTTGGTTCCATATGGATTTTTCTTTATTTCACTTAGTGTAACCTTCATTTCTGCCTGGGATTTTTTATGCTATTGAAGCACCTGGTGTGTTCCTCAAGCATCCTAATAACCAGTGTTTTGAACTCTGAATCTGATGGATTGCTTATCTCCATTTTGTTTAGTTCTTTTTCTGGAGTTTTGTTCTATATTTCATTTGGGCCATATTTCTTTGTCTCCTCATTTTTGCAGCTTCCCTGTGTTTGTTTCTATGTATTAGGTGGAGCTGCTTTAGCTCCCTGTTTTAGTAACATGGCCTATTGTAGAAAAGTACACTGGTCAATTGGATGGGGCAGAGCCTTAGGTAATTGCCAGGGATGGGTAACCCATGTGATTCAGGTTGTTGGAGTCTTAGATATGGTGTCACCATTCTGTGACTCTGTGAGGGGTGAGGGTGAGCTCAGAAAGGGGACAGTGTTGCTGCCTGGCCTCTGGAGTTTTGTTTGGGAGGAACCTGTCCCCCAACATTCATTCTGATGCCAGACACCAGTTTCAGTTTCTCCCCGTATGCCACTTATGCCCTTCCAGCTGCTGTCCCAGTGCTGGAACCCAGAGGAAGTGAATCTGCATAAGTCCTAAGTCCATTGTGGGCCCTTTACAAGGAAATGCCTGAAAATCCTACAGTTTCTTCCACCTCCCCAATCACCACTGATTTTTACAGGCAGAAGTCATGGGGATTCCTGACACTGGAATCCTGAGCTGTGTGGTCTAGTGTGGGGCTGGGATTCCTTGCTTTTGAGGTGTCCCTTCTGATTCTTCCCCAGCACATGTGGGTAGAGAACCACCCATTCTATGTCTCTGTGCATCTCCACCCCTCCTACCCACCTGGATGAATGTGACTTCTTTAATTCCTTGCTTGTTGGACTTCCATACAACTCGATTTTCTGATGATTCTGGGTGATAGTTGTTTCATAGTTTAGTTGTGATTTTTGCTGTGGTTGTGCGAGGAGGCAAGTCATGTTTACCTACACCTCCATTCTGAGACATGGCTTTTGCAAACAGCCAACACAGCTTGCTCGTGCTTGAGAAACACGAGTTTTCCACCATCATCGTTCTTTACATTAGTCCCTTCATCCTTTGCTGTGCCTGACTCAGGGTCTGTTAGTGTCACCAGCCAAACTCCAGGCAGAACTTACTCCACTCTCTTTATTTTTCTGCTCATGAGGAAAAGAAACAATCACATTGGAAGATTAAGAAAGGGGTGCGATAATTAGAGATTGAATGATAATAGAGATTAAACCTTTAGCCACAGGGCACTAATATGCCTCTAGTGGGCAAATATTCTTTCTTTCTCTTCCTGTGGTAACCTTTTCAAAGTTAGGTCCTTGTACCTACAGACCAAGAATAGAATATGGGTCTAGGGAGAGGTGCCAAGGAGATTTTACACATTCACCCGAGTCCCAACACTGCTTATCAAGACAGTATTCTGGGTTTGAGTACAAAAGCCTTAGTAGAAATAAAAAGAAACCATTTCTGAAAGATCCTCTCTTCTGTGCTGAAGAACATACAGCAGCCACAACCAAGTAGCTCAATTGGTTAGAGTGTTGTCCCAACACACCAGGGTTTTAGATTCAATCCCCAGTCAGGCACATATTCAATCCCCAGTCGGACACATACAGGAATCAACCAATGAGCACATGGATGGATAGAACAACAAAGTCAGTGTCTCTCACTCTCTCTCTCTTTCTCTCCTGTCCTTTCCTTTGTCTAAGACCAATAAATAAACATTGTAAAAAAATTAAAGAAAAGACCCTACAGCAGGTGATCAAGAATTCAGGCATTCTGGATTCTGGCCAATTTTCTCAGCTTCTCTTTTTCTATTTTAGATAAGACTAAAATATCTTAACATGGCAGCACTCACTGTACAATCTTTCATAAACATGCAGAATGCTGTAATGTTGAGGCCAGTGTCTGTACCCACTGAGTCCACACAGACACGTTTTAGAACACCAATTCCAAAACTCGCTGATAAACAAGCAGCAGAACTAAGATTAACACTAAGGTGATCTCCAAAGCACCAAGGAGTGTGGTTCAACACGGAGCACCAGGTCCCACCACTGATCACATCTGCTCTTTGTCCTACATTTTCTCATCTTTCAAAACAATTATCAGTGTGCATAATGTAACTTCGCCCCTATTTATGACAATTTAAGCAAGGACAACTTCTCTCAACCATAAGAAGAAGACCGTGATCCAGGGTGGCTATTCGAGACACATGTCTATGTCCCCAAGTCAGCAAGCAGCCCTGGCCAAGCCAATATAAGCTCTAAGACAAATGGCATTGGTAAGAAATCAGGAAATTTCTCTCTCTCTGAGATCCTGGAACACTAAGGAGATCGTTCTTTCCACCAGATGTAGAAAACATGTCTAAAGCAAATCCAGCATTATGTGAAGCAGAATTGCAAGATAAAAACAGGGAAACAGACTTCCAGTAATATTATTGATCTCCTGGATTTGGCTGTACCTAAGGATGAGTCACTCTGGAGCTGCCAAGTCACATGAGCCCATGTTTCCCTTTTGTTTCAACCAGTCTGAGCTACATTTCTCTCTCTTGTAACTCCAAGATTCCTGATTGGTGCCCTACGATTTTTTTTCAAGCAGTATGTTGTATAAATCACATAAAAACAAAATCTGCAGGATATTTTCACAAACGGTCAATATCAATCATGCAAACTGCCAACTCTCCATTTAGGATGTGTTAAATTCACAATGCAGGAAATTAATATCCTATTTTTGGAATAATTTTGAGTGCTTGTAGGGATCTTCTAATTAAATCATTATGCAGTTTAATTGAAACACCAGAAGCACATTGATTTGTCAAGAAGTCAGTGGGCATTACTATGGCATTGATTTTTTTAATCTGACTGATAATCTGGGCAGTCTGCCTTTTTAAAAAGCTAAAACAGCAGGTGAGATCCTTGCATTTCTAAGATGAAGCTAACATAGTGACTCTTAATCATAGCTGACATCTATCCGTCTATGCATCTATTCAGGGCTCGAGTTCTGAAACTTGCGGTGCCTAGTTCAAATGGTGCTTCATCCCCACACGAAGATGAGCAAGTTTGTACCACAGAGCACAGGGAACTTTTTACTTAGCCCCAGCGCTTCCCTGTGTTGAGCAGTGCAGAGATAATAACAGTTCAGAGGCTGCCAGGAAACATGGGTTTTGTGGGAGGGGTTTGTGGACAAAGACAGAAGAGCTCTCACAAGGAAGCCAAAGAGATGGGACCATGTGGGCACAAAAGCAGAGTATTATGTTAGCAGAGAAAAGAAAGACATTATCCAGATAAGAGGGGAAGGCGGAGGCAAGAAACATTCGATAGTGCCGGTTAAAAATAGAACTAAAAAAGATGAGAGGTTGATTTTCTCTGTGAACGCACTTGAACATTCCGTCCATCTAGGCACAATCACGCCAGCAGATAATTTCATACATGTCGCTACAGCTATGACACAGATGCCCAGGAGGGAAAGGTGGATTACGGGGCAGAATGTGTTTATGTGTAAAATATAGCTGATGCGTACAGTGGACTCTTCAATACAAAGGGAAAAAAAAAGGAAGAGAACGTATAATGATCTCATTAATTTTGTTGTATCTATAGCCTCAGATGACATTTTTGAAAACGGTTTAGTGATTTTGTTATTAGGATAAAGAAAAACACTGCTCCACGCAATCCTGTTTCATTGGGAATAAGCTTTGCTTAAAACCACAGTTCATTATCCCTCGTTCCTCCCTGGAACCTTCTCTGAGATGAGAAGCCATCCATGAAAGTTGCTTACAGCTAAGTGGGAGCTGTCAACCAGCTTCCCATCTTCTGGCCACACCAGCTAGTCTATGACAACATCGCATTTCTTTTAAACCAAATACAAAATGGATTCACTCGTGCAGATGTAGCTCTTCGAAGTTTGAGAACTGCATGATTTATGCACAGCATTTCAAAAGAGGAACTTTAATAGCACTTTTAGTGAATAAATATTTTACTTTTCCCTAACACATTAATAGTAGAGGGACTGAGTTATGGGTCATTCCCCAAATGTTTTTGCCCATCTATTTATACAGATGTAGGGGACCACATCTATTTAAAAAGTCCCTCTTTTGCATTTATGCAGAGCAGATAGAACAGACTACAAATGCCATTTGCATAGGCTGTGTGTAGTTCCATTCTGGCAGCCTAATAATAGCAGAGTTTCAGAAGCTTAGGTGTATTCTTGGAGTGACCCCATTCACTCAATCACTCCCCAGATACAAAGCAAGGCTATTGAAGGGTCTGGGACTCTGGCAGATTTGAAGCCTTTGTCCTTATTTCAGGATTTCTTTGTTCCTATAACAATAGGTGACATCCCACATAATACAATGCCGTTTGTACAACTGCCTGCTGAAACTTCCTGTTTCCAACGCCAGAGAGATTTCTGAAAAGCCTGGATAGGTTAGCGAGAAAAGAGCCAAACAATGCCGGATTTCCAGGATTTTCTCTTATTGAAGATGAAACCTAATGTGTGGGGGTTGAGGGAAATGATGATATTCCAGAGGGGCAACCAAATGGTGATGACTGGGGTTACACATTTGTAAACTCCCCCAAACTGCTAAAAACATCGGCATGCATTCCAGTGCAAGGAAGTCTAAGTGGTCCTTACAGCTCCCAAAGCAACCCCCTGCTTTTTTGCTGGAGGCTTGTAGCTAGGCGCAGAATTGGTCCTTTCCCAAAGACAGTTATTTATGAAAAGAGAAGAGAGGGTTCCCTCAAATTCTTGAAAGTACCTTTTTGTAGTTTAAGTTATTTTGGGCATTTAAAACCTGTCAAGTAACAAAAAGGAAGCAATATTTCTTCTTAACAAAGTGTCATTAAAGAATAATGCAACTTTCTGGGATTTGCTCATGGGACTTAGAGCTGTAACATTCACACACACTCATCCTTCTCATCATCTACAAAGTTTAGGCAAAAGGGGGCGCTGCATCAGGAGTCTGGGCTCCAGCACCCACTGCAAGTGGCTTCAAGTCCCAGCTCTTTCATTGTTATGTAGCCTTGAGATCTTCGGGAAATTCCTTCACCTCACTGAGCTTCTCCATCCTCACTGGACATGTTGATAATAATAGTGATTTGCATTTTGGTTGTGGAAAAGAACAAATCTGCACAGTGCATCAGGGTCCTAGACAGGAAATGGACAGAAGAGACATTTTTCCACACTTAAAACTGATTCTCTCGAGACCAGCAATTTTCAACCGGTGTGCCCCTGCACACTGGGGTGCTGCGAGAATGTTTAAAGCATGCAGTACCTGACTCCGTAGTCAGGGGCACTGAACTCTTTTCCCTCAGATCGTCAAACTGAAAGACAGCAGCACTTGACACAATCGCCATCCGATGTGAATGAATCAAAATTATACCTATTTTTGTCAGATCGGCAAAATATATATTTTTTGGCCGAAGGCAGAATTTCAGTAATTAGTTTTTGTGTGCCATGAGATGAAAAAGTTGAAAATTGCTGCTCTAGACTTTGACCCGGGTTTAGTGACAATCCCATAATATCTGAACATACCCAACAGAGCTTTCCAAAAGAGCTTTCAAACGAACCCAAATCCTTTTGAATGGTGACATTTATACAACAGTAGTATTTGTCCCTGGGCTTTAGAGGGCAAGTGAATAAGCCTTATTTTTGGTTTGTTGATACAATACAAAGAGGTAAAAAAATTTATTTGGTAACTTTTTTTTAAAGAAACAACACAGTTAAGATCAGAGCCCAAGAACATGCTAAAGGTACAAAATATATTTCCTTATTTGCTAATGATAATAATAGCTTACATTTATTGAGCAATTAGTATGGGCCAGACACTGCTACTCACTTTATATGCAATATCATCCATCATTTCTTGGAGGAAGAAGACCTTATCATCTTCATTTTTCCAATGAGGAAACTGAGGCTACCAAGAGGCTCAGGAGCTTGCCCAAAGTCACTCAGCTGGTAGGTGGAAAATCAATATTTAAACCCAAACAGTACTTTCATACCTATCAACTGTTGCCTTTCAAGAATGCAACCTGGAGAAGACAATGTTCATGTTCCCTAGAGGGGAGAAGAGACAGGAGGGAAGGCCAGTGGAGGGAGGGGCCACTGAAGTGGGGAAACAATCCCTGTAACTGCAGCTCTTCCAGAAACTCATAAAGCTTGCTGTGAAGAGATGGGGAGGACTCACTAGGCAGTGAAACTTTAGCTCCTGATAGACTTATCATGAAATAGAGATCCATGCAGCCCTGGTACCCAGAAACAGAGATGACCAAGGGAAAGAAAGCCCTAAGGATCAACAGGACCCTGGTGCATAATTTGGAATTCCATAGACCATGGAATGGGAATGTGGAAACAAATCACATAGCTTTCAGGGCAGGGGGTGGAAAAGAGGCCCCTGGGGCATCCGGGTTTCATAACAAGTTCATGAGTCTGGGTGCATTAACATGATTCCATGTAGTGAACTAGTGCCCAGGCTTCTGGGGGCCCAAGCTTCATTCCTACCCAGCCACGCAGACACGCATGTTACCTGCCATCTCTTAATCTTACTATCTCAGCTATGAAATGAGAGCAATGGTGTAAAATGAGAATGATAAAATATTAAAAATTAGATAGCAATATATCACTCCTGGAGTTCTTGTGAACACTGGGAGACATCCACACAAAGTGCTTAACACAGAGCCTGACAGATAAAAAATGTCTTACGCTGGTTTTATTCTTGGAGAGTCTGTATGTTTGACATCACTTAAGTCCCTCCAGCTTGTTGGTCTTGGACAAGCTCCCTTCATCACTTTACCTAAATCTGCTAGCTTAATAGCTTCAACTACAACGAGAAAATAGCTGGCTTTTCAGTGATTCTCCTTTGATGTATCTCTCTGGAAATTCCCAAATGAGTGGTAGGGACGCTTTGCATATATGCCTCACACAGCCTCACATATCCATGGACCACTGTCACACGACGGCCCATGTGGATCCACTTAAAATGAGCCATTGTGCCTTGCTCCTGCCACCTCTGCTGACCACCTCTTGGTTCTTGACATCCATCTCAATCCAAGGGGCTTTTAGTCACTATAGCTCATGCCTGTGTATCTCTCTCTGCCAGAATCCACACCACTGCTTTATCGACGCCTGCACTAGTCTTGCTTCCCTAGGGCTTCATGAGATCACCGAAGTGGTGATGCAGATCCACTCTTCACTTCTGTCCCTAACCTCTCTCCAGCCACTGGAAAAGTGTTGTCACCTTCTAGAGTCCTGCTACGGAGTACAGGCTTATGGGTCCCCACAACTCAGGTGACCCTATGTCGCCTGCTTAGAAAAGTCTTAATTTCCAGGCATGGATGTCCCAGAATCCCATCTGGTTAGCACGCCACATTTTTTTCTTTTGGACATTGATTTTGCTAAAAATGCCATGTTGTTAGGCCCTAGTGCCAAACTTCTTTTCCCATAAAGATTTTTTTTTTCATAATGCATAAAGTCTCCAGAAGGCTGGTTAAAATGGAATTTATTCACATCTCACACAAATTAAGACTTTTCTAAGCAGGCGACATAGGGTCACCTGAGTTGTGGGGACCCATAAGCCTGTACTCAGTAGCAGGACTCTAGAAGGTGTTTCTGGGACTACTGTTACCTTCCACTTGGATCATAGTCCATGAGAGCCGGCTTGGACTGGTTTGTAAGAAAAGACTGTTAGATTTTTGGGAAATGTGCAAGCTGGTTGCCATGCCATTGATAGCTTGAAATCGGCCAACACTACAAATCAGAGCTTTCTTTGAGAGTTGATTGACCAGCACACCGTTTCCTCTACTTATTTTAACCAAGAACACCTCCACCAGTTTATACAGTCATTTATTTATAAATTCACCAAGTACCTGTTGAGGTACTACCATTCTCGGATTGGGAACTGATCCGGAGACAAGACAGGGAAGCTTCTGCCTCCACTGAGCTTACGTTTCTGTGGATGATGACAGATCATAAACCAGTAAATCAACGAATGTAACAACTTCAACTTTCATTAAGAGGTTAGAAGGAAATAAAGAAACAGTGAAGGTAACTTGAGGATCAAAGGTAATTTTGTAGGGTGGTTTGACGAGGGAGAGCCCATTTGAGGAGCTGACACCTGGGTGAGTAGAGAAAAATAAGGAGAAGCCAGGTGAAGGGAGTACTGTGAACAGAGACTTGGAGAGAGAAAAGAATGAGTTCCCAGCTTTGACCTGCAGCCAGTGTGCTAAGACAATTGAACCCAGGATGGCTGGGTTCCAGTGAGACTTAAACTAGAGCCAGATCTGGTGCATCCGGACCCTTGGTCTGACCTTCTAGAACCCCTCCCCTATCCTTATCTTATTCTTATAAATTCCAGGGCCAATGCAGGCATTTCCCCCAGATGAAACACCAGCCAAGATTGTACACGCTACCAAATAATCTAAAAACAAAATCAGATGAGCTAATAGATACTTGGTCTTGGGCAAGAGAGAAGTTTCAATCTGCTACCAGGGAGAACTATAATGAAATATTTTGATGATGAAGCTACATAACACTTATTTCACTAATTTGACTAGTAAGGAATGAGTTACTTTGAGTGACTACATTTAGTAGCTATGCTTAGGTGTACAGGTTGGTGCAAACCCAGCTCTATCAAATGATTTGTGGCAAGCTTCTATTGCTTTCTTTATTCTAGTTGTCCCTACACCTGTTTCAGAACCCTATAGAATACCTACAAAAATCCACTGGTGTGTGACCTTAGGCAAATATTTTGCCTTGCTAGTCATCTGTAAAATGAGGCAATAATAATAGTCCACATGAGAACTGGATTAACTGAGTTGATTCTTTTAAAGCCCTGAGACCAGTGCCAAGTAAATGTCTGCCTATATATTGATTATTAATTATCACTCTTTTATTTATTCTGTGTGGAAGTCTCATCTAGCGTAAACAATCATGATTTGGAGTAAATGGTGAATTATTATTTAGTCCACACTCCACCCTTCAGGAATTGGCTGGTTATTCTCTCCAGTGCAGACCTTATCAGCTTCTTCCAGCTCTCTAAGAAATCTTTCCTTACACTCCTCTCCTGCTTTATATTCTTCTTACTTCCTCCTGCTCAGCAAGATAGAGAGGGGAAATAGATGATCAAAACAAGAGTGGCAGGTCTTCTCCAGCCTCCCGGCCCCAGCTCTCCTGGACTATTATTGCTCAGCCTGTATTTTGCCACTTTCTCTGGAAAAACTGGGGTGTCTCTTCTCCTCTCGTCCAGTATTTGCACCTAATAAATTCTTTCTGTTCTTGGACTCCGGCTGCTTGAATTTCATCCAGATTACGTGTGTGTTTGTTCCATCGATAAAAGCCATATTTTGCCATGCACCCATTTTTCCCCCCAAAGAATATGTGTCCTCTAAATACTCAATGGCAGGCAGTGTGCTGGGGCTGGAGACACGAAGGTAAATAAGACAAAACCCTCAAATTTGCAGCTTTCTCTGTCTTAGACTGTTGAAATGAACTAAGTCCTCTGAGTACAAATGAAAGTCCAGGAAGCACAGAGTGGGAGAAATTGACAGCCCTCCGACCCCCACCACTTACTGATGTGGGGGAGGGGGAGGCCACAGCAGGGGAGGGTATGTTATGTTGCTGTGGGTATGAGGAGCGCGTAGTTCATCTGCTGCTTCCTTTTCTCCCATCCTCCTAAGAACTCTGTGCCTGGGGCAATGAGTTTGACCTTGAAAAGACTGGGAAAGAATGAATCCATCTCTTCCCCCTATTAAAAATAGGCTGAAAACATGGTTTTCCAGGGGCAGGAGAGGGAAAGGGTCAGTGCAGGCATCTTTCTGCAGCTGGGAGCGCCTTGGGAAACACCCAGCAGCAGTTTTGTAGCCGTGGATCCCTCAGTGATGGTAAAGAATTTAGGAGGCAAGACTGAATACCCCAGCGGAAAGAAACCCACCTAGCAGGTCCGTGTCCTGCCCTCCACCAGTCACACCCACAATCTCTGGGCACATCTATGAATGGAGAGATTGCACCACTGAAAGTCCTGTTCAGATTGCCATCTTCAGCTAACTAATCAGGAGGCATGCAAGGCAGGAGGAAAACAGAGACGGTAATAAAGTTCCCACCTATGTTTGTCCTCTCGCTCAAGGAGAGGAGTACCTGCATTGTCAGGGACAGGGATGTGTAAGGACTTGCTCTATCTTATCTCTTAAAATTTCAAATAGTTCTCATAGTTGGCTGAGAGAGAAACCAACAATCCACAACAACGTCTAACAAACCTGTTCCCTCGGCCCACTCTGCTGTTCCTCTTTGACTAACCCCCCAAGAATAAACAGACAAAGGCAGGGGAGAGCTACATGGTTTTTAGAATTGGGCAGCAACTGGGGAACAAATGTTCCCCAAAAGACAAAGAATTAGATCTTCACAGTCAAGAGTTCATTTTGAGTATGTCTGCAAGTTTAAGCCCATACACCACAAGAAAAATGTGATGTCCAATTTAAAAACAGAACCAGAAGAGTAAACATTCAGGTAGGTGGGCTTGGTGGTCATCCATAGGCTTTTCAGCTAGTCAATAGGAACTTCAACTGCCTGAGCTTTAACACAACTTGTTTTGGATCCTGAATGACCGCAGGCTCATGATGGCTGGAGGGTGCCTCTCCGTCCCTCCCCAGCTGTCCGGACAACCCAGGCAAGATTTCATCAGCAGAAGGGCATGTGATAATAGGCATGTCCACAAGGGAAAAATTATCTTTTCCTGGCAATCTGAGAGCACTGCTGAAAAATTGCTCTGCTGTGATCAAATTATTAATGCATTCACATCAAACAAAAATTTCTTGTCTAAACCCTGGGTGAATATTGGATGTCATTATTTTTTCTGCTGGGAATTTTGATATAACTATGCAATAATAACCAAATAATTCCATGTTTACATATGCCAGGTGACAAGCTGCATATGTGGAATTATGACATTCTGTAGGGGATATTAGAAGTGTCTAATGCATAATGAAAATTGTATATTGAAGCATAATTTTTCTTCTACAGTTTTATATGTACTTGACGAAAAAATAAGCAAGAGAAATTCTTCCCATAGTGGAAGCCCCCCTGAGTCCAATTCTCCCATAACAATTCTCTTATTATAGATGAGGTCAAAGATAAAAGAAGAAATCACTGGAGAATCATCTAAAGAAAAGATAATTACAAAATTATTGCATTAATGCTGTGGAAATCACTTCTGTGAGTATAAAAAATCATGTTAACACTTCTATATGAAGATACATCGAACTACAATTGATTGTAAGTCAAGCTGATCTTTCAAAGACAAACTAATTATCATTCTGAACAAAAAGATAGAATCTGCCACATGGCATAACATGAATTTAGCCTTTGTCTATGGAGTCAAATGGGCTTGAGCAATTAGTTAATTGAATCTACTCAATATAGTACATTTAGACCTAAAAGAACGACTTTCTAAATAGTAGATTCTCTGTCTTAAAATTACCTTGATAGTTGCCTCAGATCTCCAAGTTGCTTTACTAGCAATCTACACCTAAATAAATATCTGAGTAAAAAACTGCGTGCACATTTGGTTGATTAACACTCTCTTCTAGAACAAGTTTAATTTAATTGAAGTATTTTTTGAGTACCTGTTTTTGTGCCAGTAACTAAAGGAAGATCTTAGATAATGAGCCTTTTCTGATAAAAATCTAAGATGTTTGAAGAAGTGTGCCAAGCCTTCTACAGCCTGGGCCCACGGTTCCGGTTAGCAGGGGTCCAGTTACCTGGGCCTCTTCCCCAGATAAACCCCAACACAGCCCAGCTTTCTAGCCCTCTCACTTGTATTGAGCTTGTTGTACTTTGAACTGCTATTTCTGGTTTATACAAAGCAAAATGTGCTAAAATCCCTCAAGGCTCAAATGAAATGCCATCTCTTTACAGGGACTTCCCTGATAGAATTCATCTATGCTTCGTCTGTCAGAGCAATTTAAAAGAATGTGTTAAATTCACGTGGGCTACCATGGAAAACTGCCTGAGATGACATTAGACTTAAAAGAAATCAGTAGAAGTGTATGAGGGTTCTTTTTCACACTTTGTTGCCCAGATCCATCCTCTGAGCTTCCTGCCATGGGCAGCACTGGAAGGTGCCAGCTGATTCAGTTTGGCCAAGGGAAGTCACAAGGGATGGCTGAGAGGAAGGAGAGAGACGGGGGTGTTCCTTCCCTGCTTTGACACATGCCCACGGCAAGGGCTGCATTCCTGCAGAGTTGGTTGATTCCAGTGACCTTTCCTCCACAGTCCCACTTCTCACTGGCTCCTTCAATGAGCTGATTACTCCTTTCTCCTTCTGTCGGGGGTGGAACCACTCCAGGCCACTTCAGGTCCAGGGGGTGAAGGAGGTCGCTTCACATGCCTTATTCCCTTCACTACCAGGAGTCATTGGACTCAGTTTTGGTTTTGGAGGTTTTTAAAATAGTCTAAATGTTATTTCATGATTTTTATCCTTTCTTGGAGGTCTTCCAAAAACCAAAGATAAAATATACTTATTTTTGAAGATAGAATAAAACTTATTTAATCTTTTAACTACCATATGGGTACATAGGATTCTGGTATAAATTCAGGATTAATTATGGGATCTGAGTGATCTTATTTTTCTTCTATCTTAACATGTTTGGCTAGTTCATAATCTTAGAGATGAAATCATCATCATTCATCTTTATTCATCAATTTTTCCCAACAATGCTAAAAAAATGAAAACAATGAGAAGCGGAGGAATGACAGAGGCCACAGAAGATGAGGCAATTGTGAGGCACGTCATCATCCTTCAGTTTCCTACTGCTGTGCCCGAAAAATTACACAATCCTCCAGGAAGATGTGGGAGACTGGAGACGCACTTTTGGACCCTGCTTAGCAACCACTGACTGTGGTTAAGAATTAGAACTTTCTACTTTCTTTCCCTAATGGCAAAGAAGAAAACTGCCACAGGAGAACCATTTGCACTATTAACCAGGAGATGGATGAAAGAGACAGAGGTTAGCACTAAACTGTAGTCACGATAGTAAAATGGATATATAAGTGAAATCTCACGTTATAAACCTTCAGATGATACTCTAGATGGATTTCTTTAAACTCAAAAATCACTGAGTGATGATCCCCAGGGACTGGGGAAAGGGGCTAGACTGATATAAGTGTAAATATATCGCTCCCCAAAGTTGATATATTTACAAGTTGATTGTGCATATGTTTATATTATATGCACCCTTAAAATATTATACAATTGGTGAGTTTATATGTGAAGTATGCCCCCCTAAAAACTGAAACTATTAGTTATCTAGTGTTGCGTAACAAGTATTCTAAAACTTATGTGCTTTAGAACAGCGTACATTTCTAAGCTCATAGTTTCTTTGTCTCAGGTAGTTCAGTGGGACCTTCCACCATGGAGTCTCTTCACTGCTGGAGCCCAGGAAGCTCAGCCAGGGAAGTGACCACCTCCAAGATGGTTTTTGGCATAACTCAATTCACCATGGGCTGTGGCAGGGCCCCAGCTCCTTGCCAAGTGGGCCTCTCCATCATGGTGGCTGGCTTCTTCCAAGCATCAGCAAGCAGGCAAGAAGGCATGCCAGCAAGACTCGTGACCTAATCACTTGGACAAGACCCCAAGACCTCTGCTGTGTTCTCTGGGTTACAAGTCTGTCACCAAGGTTAGCCCACCCTGCAGGGTAGGAGATTACACAGATGTGGGAATAATAGCAGAGGGGAGGTAGTTATTTACAGTTGTTTAGAAGTCTGCCTACCACAAATATACTCCCCCTCCCAGCTTTCTTGAGGTATTATTTATGTATAACACACATAACTTTAAGATGTAAATGTGATGACTTGATACATGTATATACTGCAGAGTGACTATCACAAGAAAGTTAACACCCTAATCCCCTTACATAATTATCTTTTTCCCTTTCTTTGTGGTAATAACACTCAAGATCTACTCTCTTAACAACTTTCAAGGATAAACAGGAAAGATGGTTTTCTCATATGAGAATTCTCTCATTTTGGTAAAAATATGTGAGACAGAATTCCTTAATCTTGTATAATGTTTATGCCCTGGAATTTCCTCCAAAACACAGAGATTTTCTTTGTTAAATTTCATCTTGTGATTTATAATAGTTACTTTTCACTATGCCTTTATTCCTAGTCCTATAAATTACTTGTAAAAATTTAAAATATTTAAAATAAATAAATATGAATAATCTATGGACCCCAGACTGCCAGTGATGATGAGTGCTTTTCCAGGTCTGTTTTTCCCATTGTTGTTTCTTAATAAGATCTCTTTATTTGAATCATCTAGCCTGAGTTGTGTTTCCTTCAAAGACCTTGATTGATATAAACTGTACATAGAATTTGAACACATTTGTGTTTTTGTTTTTTTTAAGTCTCAGAGTTTGTAAAATACAGAACAGAGCAAGAACTTACAGTGAGACCGTATGCCAACATAGGAACCACACAGGATGCCTGGAGAAGACAGGTGTCCAAGAAACAGCATCTCTGCATCTTGACCATACAGATGCCCTAAGAGAATCACTTAAGAGACTTACAAGATTTCCCCCTGTGATGGTGCTTCTGTTGCTATTCATTTGTTTCCAAAGGAAAATCATGAAAAGTGAACACGTATTTTGGTGACCAAAAGTTGTGAAGAAACAAAGAATCCACACTCTCTCTGGAAATGGACCTCCTCCAGAATGATGGCTGGTTGGTTTGTTGTCTCCTGTTCACTCCACCAGCTGTCAATGGAATGCATTCTTACATAAAAACCAGGCTTGACCTGGGAGGCACTCATCTGGTCTCCAAAATTCCAATTGCTGTCCATAGGGCCATACCCTTTCTTTTTTTTGCCTGGACTTGGATCAAGCACCATCATTTGTTATGATTCATACATTCCTGAGAAGATGGTTTTCCATAACGACACCAATGTTAAGACAGGTAAAGAGAAAGGCAGCCTGGTCTGGGAAGAATGTTTACCTCCAACACTGGGCTCATGAATCATTGTGGAACTCCCAGTTTGAAACCCTGGTAGATCTCTGAATGTGAAGGTAATATCATTCTTCAAATATGGGAGAGACTCCTAAACAAAGACTACATTCCATAAGGTGATCAAGGGGAAGAATTAGGTCAACAGTAAGCCTACCTTGGTTCTAGGATATCTCTGTAGAGATGACTTTTTAACTGTTATCTGAGATGGTTTCAGCCCTCCTCCCTGTCACTAATGAGCTGTGTGGTTGAACACATTCCTGACCTCTGAGTGTCAGTTCCTCTCTTCAAACTTCTGCAATGTTTACTTCAAAGGTTTTTATAAATAATAAGCTAGAAAAGAAAGCACCATGACCTGTTACCTGCTCTTGTTTTTCTCCCTCTTTCTTCTCTTATGCTTGCCTAAGAGAATTACATTCATTAAAGAATATTTAAAAGGAAATTATTCTATCATGGCCATTTTGGTCAAAGCAGAAAGACTATAAGTGCTCTTAACAATTTCTGTTTTCAGGTTGAGTGGTCATGGAATCATGTCATTCCTTACAAGAAGATCACCACTTTGCTAATTTTATAGATCAATAAACTAAAGAGAGAAAAGGATAGCTGTCAGTATAAAATTGAATATATTTATGTCTAAAAGTAACTGGACATCCAATCCTTAAGCTCAAAAATGAAGGAAAAGAAAAGAAGAGAAAGGAAAGATAAATGAAAAGATGCAAGGGTAGTTGAAAAGGTAAGTGAGTGTCATGTCTAATAAAGTTCTGTCAGCAAAATTGGAAAAAAAAATTATGTTCCCCTTTCTTAAAATTCTCAGGGGAATGGTCTAGGTCAGAGATTCTATTGTGATATCATCATGATTTTCTTTATCTAATGATATGAACCCATTACAGGAGAAACAAGTAATAACAACTTCAATTTATATTCACCTGAATTCCTGAATTATCTTCAATTGGACCCATCGACCTAGAGGACTGGAGTTTTCTTTCTTCATCAGATCTCCCCACCCCCACCCCCACTCACGCATGGCAGATCTACGGTCTTCTGCCTTTCTTCCTTCTGGGCCATCAAAAACTCTGTAAAGATACAGAATCTCTCAATATTGAAGGATATTATTTACTAACAATTATCCAGGTAGAAAACGCAGGCCATACTTTCCAATGAATTACACACAGTGGCTCATCTTTTCCTTTGGATTTTCTGAAACAACATGATTATGGGACTCCACCAATCATAAAGGTTTTTTAGGTACTTCATTACATGCAGAAAAATCCAAAGTCCTCATCTAACATCAAAGCTCTCAGAGATGTGTCCCCATGTCCCTGTCCTGGCTTCTCCACCACTAGAATCCTTCACCATCCTGTATTTTTACTAGTCTAGCTGTCCTTCAGAAAGCAGGTCCCCAAGCTGCACTGTCACCGAAGTAATTTGTCCATTTGAAAAAGCCTATCCTTTAAAAAGCATGTAAAAACTCAACCCAGTCCTAAAGGCTTGTCCAAATCCTCAGGCCTTTTCCAATCACGAAACCCTCTCTTCCCTACACTAATAGAACTTGACTTACTGTTATAAAGTGGCTCATACTATCAGAGTTGTATCACACTTGTTTTCATACGCACCTCTCCCAGCCTGGTTTGCTAGGGCCGCCTAATTGACTCCCATGTTATCCAGGACAATACACTGGATGTGGCAGAAAACTAATAAACACTTCTTAACCATACTTTAATCTCATGACTCTGAATATATCAACCTAACTTCAGTTTTTTGTCTGAGTTCTGGTCCATTCATCACACCCACCATGCTTTACTTACTTGTATCCAAATGCCTGCAGGTCACCTTTGCTTGAATATCGAATAGGAGTTAAAATATCACATGCCCATAGCTGAACTCTTGATATCTACAAAAATGCTACTTCTTTAGTCTTCCCTATCTCAGCAAATATCACACCTTCACCCAATTGCCCAGGGCAGACAATAAGTCACTTTTGACCATTCATTACAAGAACTGTCAACTGTCTTCAAATAAATCCTGAATCTGACCACTTCTCACCGTCCTTCTGCCACTGTGGGGACGAGCCTCCATCATCTCTTATCTAGTCCACTGCAGTGGCAGCCCCTACCCGGGATTCCTGCTTTTGTTCAAGCCTCTACAATCCCTCCATTGCTCAGCACCCACTGAGCCCCTTCAAATGTAAACAGAGCATCCCGCCTCCTCAGAGAGGCCCTCCTGCCCTTCCTATCTAAGCATGTTCACTCTGCCTCACTCTGTATCCTATTTAGCTTTACCATTTTGTGTGTTTTCAGCAACTCTTATTGCTTCCAATACTGCATATGACAGCAGGGAATTCATCTGACTTGCTCACCACTGCATTCCCAGTAGCTGCCACACAGTCATCACTTAATAAATACTTACTGAATTAATAAGTGGATGTGTAATTCCCTCTGAACTGGGTTCATTTTGGTGACCCACAAATCTCAGCTGCTCCCAGCAGCAACACAAACCCTGGCGTACCTGTCATCGGATCAGCTGTGAATGCTGGCAGCTGTGAATGTCCTGTCAGCGTGGTTTGTACATGTGTGTATTTTCACCTGGTGGGCTTTTCCTCTTCTCTCTGGAAATCTAATTTCTCTGCCCTGCATCCAGACACACCTCCAATTCTACCTTATAGGAAAACACTTTCCTGATAACACCTGTCACGACGATTTCTTCCTTCTCTGACTTCTGCTCCCTTAATTAAAATGTCTTTATTTCTGCCCAAGAATCATGTGCTGTTTAACTTCGATGTTCTTTAAAAATTATTTTCTTCTAAGCTTGAATTGTCAATAAAAGCTGAATCAGATTGCTAAGACACACGGGAGAAAAATATTTACTGTGAAGGGCTATTAATGATTGTAAACTGACAGGAAGTCATGCCCTAACTTTTAAATACTCAGAAGTTAACTGGTGACACACTGTTGTCATTTAAATATTTCTTTCTACTTCTGTTTTGTTATGAAAAATAAAAGACAGAGAGGAGTCAAAGGAAATAAGCAGAGAAGGGACTTTCCATATGGAGGGTTTTTAGGAAGGGCTCAGAGTGGCCCTCCTTCCTTGCCTGATGACTCCTAGTAGCCCCTGACATTCACCAACACTGGCTGAAAAGTGTGTGGAAACCCCACCGAAAGCACTTGTGGTTTGCTGAATAGATTTGAGCTTATAATGATCCTATAACACACAGATTCCTAAACCTAGAGATAAGGTCCCACTATTCTCAACATATCCTGGAAATATCTTAATACACTGTCAAATTAAAAACAAAAAAACAACACAATAATGAAAATAAGAACAGCATGTGTTCATATAAATTAATTCCAAAACACTAGATTTCAAATGATCATTTTATTCAAGATTTAGATGTTCATCCAACTCAAGAGTAGCCAATAAGCCAAAAAGTCCAAATCTAGGTGCCACTTGGTAGCAGCGTACCTGAATTCAGTGCAGCCAGCAGCAAAATAAACTACAAGTGTAGCAGTCGGCCTGAAAATCCAAGAGCCCACATGAGAACCGACAGTCCCATTTTAAAAATCTAGGTTGACTGTAACATGCATTAAAAGTTGACTGGATTAATACATTAAGAGAAAAATATACACTTTCTCATATAATTTTTAATTATTTAAATTATTTTGAACGAATAGTGGATGATTAGCTTTCTTAGGGGAGGAAACTATGATGTCTATTTCTTTGGTTCTCAGCACAACAACGAACATGCTATTAAGAATCTAATGAGACCTCAAAATACATTTGTTGAGATTAATGATCCTCATCTACGGGTGTTCGTGTCCTTGTGCAATACTCCCTCCTTGAGTATGGGCTGGATTTATTGACCCACTCTTAACAAACAGAAGACTGGGAAGGCCATTCCTGAAAATAGGTTACCCAAAACCCATGACTTCCACATTGGGCTCTCTCATTCTCTTACTCATTCGCTCTGAGAGGAAACAGCTGACATAGTACTGAGGATGACCTCTGGTCAAAGCCAGCAAGAAATGGACCCTCTGTCCACTAATCTTTGAGCATCTAAATGCTGCCAGCAGCCACGTGAGTCAACTTGGGAGCAAGTTGTCCCAATTGAACAGTGAGATGAGATTTCAGCCTGGTAGATGCCCCCTAACTGTGAACTCAGGAGAGACCCTGCACCACGGACATTAAGCGATACAAATTTAGATTGCTTTCCTATGGAACCTATGACACAATAAATCTTGGTGGTTCTAAGTTTGGGGCAGTTTGTTACATAGCAATGGATAACTAACACAGGACATAATGGATAGAGGTGAAAGGGGAGGAGGCTATTGTAATAAGGCAGGCAATGGTACTCACAGCTTAAACCACAGTGGTAGCAGAGACAGTGATGACATTTGGGATATGTTTGAATGTAAAGTCAACTGGTTTTACTCATGAAGTGAATATTGGATGGAAAGAAAGTGACAGAACACGGATGAACCCAAGTTGCTTACCTAAGCATCTGGAATAATGGAGGTGAGTAACTCAGGGGGAACATCTTTGAGAAAAGTAGTTGGGTGAGATGAACCAGGATTTTGTCTTTGACACATGAAGCTTAAGTTGAGTAGGTAGCTGGATACACAGCTCTGGAGTCCAGGGGAGACTTGGATAGTGACAAAAAATGAGAGATTATCAATATTATAGGGTATTTGGCCCAATGAGGAGTATAGGCAGAGTGGAAAGATTGTCCTGGAAGACAAGTGAAGACAGCAATTTAAGAGAAAGAAAAGGTGACCTGTGTCACTGTTATAGCAGCCAGGTTTTGAGGGTGATGGGGAAAAAAAATGTGCAATAATCTAGCTCTACTTGTCCTTTGAATATAAATAATGTCTATATTCCCTAATGATGACTAAGCCTCATTTTTCCACAATGTACTTGAGCAAATGGCCGAAAACAGTTTGGTGGTCTCGAGACAAAGCACTCTCACTGTCAGAACACTGTTGATTGTGCAGAAACTATCGGTCAGTTCCCAGCCAAAATGAAAACTGAGCAGACATAGCAAGAGTCACAATCTTATTCATGAGCTTGTACCCTGACCCTACCCAAAGAGATGACTGCCTACAAAATCACTTCAAATCTCAACACTTTTTTTCTACCAAATTTTGAATTCCTTGCTGAGGAAATTTGCTCTTTACAAAAAATCTAGGCTTCCTGAATCTGGTCTCATGGCTTCATGGGCACCAGATGGATAACTATTAAGTGGGCAGAGAGGTGGAGCGAATGGCGTATCCCATGACTTGAATTCTTCATTAGTGCTATTGGCTGTGTGGCTGAGTTAATACTCAAGTTCCCATAATAGATGCATTGTTTTAAATACATGTCAACCCAATTTCCATGTGTTACCAGTGCATTTGCTTCCTTCTTCCTTCATCACCAACTAAAAGAAATTTTGTCAACATTAATAAAAATGGAAATTTCCCTTGGAAGGGAGATGAAATACTTGCCACACCGGTTCCAATTAAAATTAATAATCAATTAACCAGAGACTTTGTAATAATGTGAAGTCTCTGAGGTTTGTGGGAATTAGACAATGCACTGAGAACACAGACATGAGAGATCTGCAGTAGGGCGTACAAGTAAAATAATTCCATGAGGGACAGATCTAGAATTTCTGGGCTTGATACTTATACAGTTTATGGGTTCCATTTTATGAACAAGAATACAAAATTCAAATATAAAAGTCAAGATGCCTTGGGAAGGAGAAATCAAAATTAACGACAAATGTTATAAATCTAGCAAATACCACTAACATCACAAATTCCAGAAAAACCTATCATATTTAATTGATTAACTACTTTCACACATTGTTTTTACTTACCCATTCTTTGATTGTCTCTTTATGGCAATGATTTCATATCATACTTTTCTATAGACAGTAGAAAGATAATTCAGTCTTCCCTCTGGCACAACAAAACTATTTTTTTTTAAATTAGTTATAGTTCAGAAAAGTTCCTTTCAGCTTTGCAACTCCTTGTTAATAATATTAGTAAATTTTTTAGATTTCCTGCCTAATTTGAGAAAAATCAACTTCTTTCACCTTTAAACTGTAAAAATTTTAGGGCATCTTATGTTTTCCTATAGAGTAACTAACTGTAAAGTACCATTTGATACTTCTATTAGAAATGTACTAACAGTAATTAGTAAATTACTGTTTCAATATGATATGAAAAATTTTTATACAACTAATTTCTTAATATAAAAATAATCACCGTTGATGTCTCTGCTTATACTTATTGTTTTTGTTTCACATTCTATTGATTTTTATCTGAATTTTCCCTCCCAGTTCTTTTGCAAATAAGTTTAAAGATGACTACAAAAGGTACCCTTTAAATTCACAAAATCAGAAGTCTGGAACTTTTTACTTTATTGAGACATTCAAAAATGGCTCTCCACATTGCTGTTAAAATGGCATATTCCCAACTTAACTTCCCCTGGAACGTCCCACCACCAGCTGACACCGCAGAACTGACATACGTCTTAACCAGTGTGGTTATGCCCCTTTTGAAAAATATTCCCAGCATATGACCACATGGACACATTGAAAGGCCCAAAGTTTCTCTAGCTGCATGGAAAATCTACCTCTGCATAGGTTGCCTTTCACAAAACACAGGAAAATTTAAATCATAATTATTGAATTCCGGTGCCCAGTGATGAAGAAGGCTAGAAAAATGCCACAAAACTTTCCAACAAAATTCCAGGCCCTTACAGCTTCTTTCCTAAACCTATGGCAAATCAGGCAGACCTGCCACATTATTCATCAGAAAAGGATCATTTACATCACATATAAGCAGTTTTAGAAGCATCTTGCCTCCAACTCTTTCCGAATTTGCATTATTGGTGGTTTAAAGCAAATGCATAATTCACTTGTTAACTGATTCACCCATTTTTTTTCATTCTGTATTAGGCACTAGATTCTGGCAGATGGAAACAAACACAGGACATGCTCTCTTCCCTGAGGGTCATACTGCTGTCATTTCCCAGTCATTCCCCAGGGTGATAGGAGAGGCCAACACTGGACAGCAATATGTCAGAATAGGTGCTTAGAGAAAGGAGCACAACAGAAGTCACGGAGAAGTGGGGCCCCTGGGGAAAGGTCCCGCCCCCAGGACAGTCACTCAGCACTGAGGTGTCTGAGCCCTGTGCTAACAGACAAATAAGGATGAGATAGTCAAAGGACACTGTGCAAGGGCAGGAGAGGGACATTACTAGCTGAAAGCCTTACAGGAAAAGCAGCAGCATTTATTAAATAACAGATTTATTGGATAATTTGCCCATTGTCATGTGATAGTAAACCATACAACGAGGATAAAAGCCAGACAGGCTGGAGAGTCATTTTACTGCCTCTAGAAAATACTGGTAACAATAATGGTAGCAGGAGTAAAAAAAAGAACAGCTGTAGGTAAACAAAGATCAATGTGAATAGAGTGTTAACAGAGAATGTTCCTTCCCGTATAACATACATCCCAAATTTATTTTCATTCAGTTTTCTTTGGAGTTCTGTACCTAAATACCTCTATTGTTCTCATTCTTTCTTCTGTAGAAATTTAAAAACACTGTTGCATCACCCGACAATCTTTACTTTTCTCAGAAGTACCTTATCTAATTTGAAGTAAATTATGATAACCTGATAAGTAAGTATAGCAATGAAGTTTTGATCTTATGAATAAGAAATGCTTAAAATGCTTGTGAAAAAGAAATAAAGTGAAAATAAATTTTCAGAAATATGTAAAAGCAAGGAAGAAGGAAAAAAATTAAATTCCTGTAAATAGGAAATAAAACACTGTCTCATCAGGGGGCAACTGTAGGGAGTGCTGGAGACTGCAGAAAAGTGAAGAGCTCAGGTGGCCTCTAAAGAAGATAACAGATCCTCAACTCTGGCCATTGTGGCATCAGGAAAATTTGGATCTCGTTTTGACAAATTGTCAATATTTTCAAGAGAAGATGGGAATCTAGATGAACATATAAAATCATTCCTTTTTAGATGTTGTCTCATAACATTCCCTCTAAAACACCACAGAACAAAATCAGGGCCCAGGAAACTCGTTCCATTCGGTCTATTTGCTGGTGTGTACCCTGTGAAGTGAGAAGATAAGAAACAGAAAGTGGAGGGGTTAGAAGCTGAGTAGTTATCTTCCTGATGTCAAGAGTCATTACAATTGTTGATTGGCTAATGTGGAATGTGGATGCTATCAAAGAGGCAGTCATAAGAAAAGCGAAAGCTGAAGTCAGCCAGGTCATTGGTGGGAAGTGACTGCTGAGATTGTTGTCCTCATGTGAAACTGACCTTTTCTCTTTTTTTTTTTTTTTCTCTTGAGCTAAACATTCCTGAGGCCAGTGCTCATGAAGAAGAAATCAAACCATCTTCCTCTGGCCAAGACCCATGGGTAACAAAAGGAGTGGCATGACCGTGGCCCAGGAACGAGACAGGTTGGTGGTAGAAGCTTATCCTAACAGGATTGGCTGAGCCCCGAAATGGCACTGCCTGTCAGAACAGACTTCTGGAGAAATGAGAAATGAAAATAGTGTAACTTAGTCCTGTAGTTGTCATAGCAGCATTTTTATTATGTCTTAGATAACAAACAAAAAGAACCATGTCTACAAAAATAATAAACACCAGCCTTTAAATAAAAAGCAACCTTCTGGAAACAAAAATGGCTTTGCTATTGGAAAGAAATTCTCATTAGTTTGTTTATTTGATGATAATCTAATTCTTTAAGCCAGTAGCTCCCAAACAGCTGAGGAATTCAGAGGTGAATGAAATGGCAGGAAGTTGAAGTTATCAGACTGCTTTTATTTAAAACTGTACAGAGGACCTGTGTGTGTGTGTTGGTTGGAGGTGGTGTTAACACCCAGTTAGGAGCTGTCATTCTAAATGTTTTAACTGCAGAATTATTGAAATTTTTTTTTTGGTTTTCCAATAAAAAATATACATTTTGATTGGTTCAAAACAGCGTAATTGAGACCACGAGTAAGGTAATGATCTTCTTCTTACACAGCTTTTGTGAGATCAGCTGTATATGTAACCGTAAAAGGGAAATTTGAATATTTACTACTGATGTCAAAAGAAACCTCATATTCCATGTGACCAACATATATTTATGATTTAAAAAATAACATAAAGGTTTCATTGTAAGGTGTGCATGCTTTTTTCCACCCACATTTTCCTGGACGTCATCTCTTTGTCTGTCCACAACTTGTTACCACTGTGCTGCTTGATTTACTGATGTCATAGTTCACGTGAAGCATATCTTAATACCTTTGGTATCCTATCAGGGGACCCATGCCAGGAGATAAATGCCCTGGAAAATAGCTCCTTATCTTGTTGCTCCAGTTCCTTCACTGATTTAAGTCACATATTCACAGAGGTCAATGTGCCAGGGGCAACGATAAGCACAGAGCCTGCAAGGCAGGGCATCCATGACCTTGCCTGCAGGGAGCTGTTCCCCAGCCTGGCCACCTGACTGTCTGTAAGTAGGAGCTTATTTTGTTAGTTCCTTGAGATTGACCCTGAAGTCAAGGGTGGTGATTTTTATGGCTGTCTCCTTAGGGACTAGCAGATACCTGTGTTCACCATGCATGTTTGATGAGTAAATGAGCTAGGAACACCATAAACATAGTGGAGGAGAGCTGGAAACACGTCGAAGAATTTGGGGAGACACATTTGTGTCTGGGACAACCTTAAGCCTTGGAGTTTCATCGAACCCAACCCCAGAACTGCTATGGTAATAACTGACCCCAGATGTTAACCTGCCAGGCTTCATTTTGCCAACAAAGTGTCCTTTATGAGAAGGATGGATTTGTTTCACTACCTTCCCCATCTGCCTTGAATTCACAGGAGCATGAGGAAATGTCTGGAAGTTTGAGACAATAGATAAAATAAAGTGAGACACACAGAAGACCCCTTTGAGAATGTGATCATCAGCCAGTAGTAATGGCTATCAGCAAGCATGTAAAGTGTTTTATATCTGTCTGGCTTACTCAGGTAGGTTTGAAGATGAGAAAACTGAGGATGAGAACACCATAATGAGGTCTGGCATCCTAGGTCGTGCTGATAAGCAGAGGGCGCTGAGTCCTCCCACCCCATGCAAATCTCAACACATTAACTAGTCAGAAAGAGTCATTTCATTCCCTAGTTCTGTGGCTCTAAGAGCAACTTTCATGATCTATTCATATTCCTCATCTGTTGCTGGAACTGGTCATTAAAACTAGTTAATCTCACATTTTCAATCAGACAGTTCTCTCTCGCATTTTAAACTGTACCCAGTTTATCTGTGGCTTGGAGTTCCCTGTGACGTCAGTAATAACTGACTTATTTATCTATGCCCTCGGCTGCTGATCTGAAAGTGGAGATTTTAAAGGGAGGACGTCAGAAATCGTTACCTTAGTGCACGCACAATTACTAAGAGGAAAAACCCAGAGGGAGAGAGAGATGGGGGAACTCCTCTGTGACCCCCGAGTGTAAGGAGAAAACCCTAGGAAAGTTTAAAAATTCCTTCTTTAAAACCAGATCAGTATCTCTGCTTATAATCTCTGAGCTGACAGGAACCTGCCTTTACAAATCTCCCCAGCAAGTCAGTCACCTGAGAGCACCAGGTTCCTCTCCACTGACCAGTTAACCAAGACATTACCTCATCTGCAAAGAACTCCTATTAACCATGTCCACTCGGAGGTGCAATCCTTCTTCTTGGTCTCTGGAAGGTTCTCAGTTTCACAGCAATTACCGATGTGATCACTCTCTCCTCCTGAGGGCAGGCTGCTCAAGGCGTCACTGTCCTGATCAGTAAGAGAAAGGAATCTCAGGAATTCACTGAAATTTCTGAAAAGTAAGTGAAACTACAATTTTAGAAAAATACAAGTTCCACATTATATACACATAAATTGGGGGCTGGGATCAGTAAGTATTTCAGAAAAAAAGAAAAAAAGAAAGTCTAAGGCTTTCCCTCAGAGATGATGCTTAAAAGGGTGAAAATAATTGAGCTTCCATTTCTAGTACAAGGAGGGACCAGGTTCGCCTGTGGGTTGGGCAGGGGGCTCGCAGGTAATCTGGAAGCAGAGTCCCACTCCACTGTGGCAGTAAAGTCACTATCTCTTCCTTCTCTCCCCACAGTAAAAGCTGATCTCATTCTTCTTCCACTATGAAGAAAATTTAATGTTAAATGAATAAGGCTTAAAGTCGGCCAAGCAGAGGGAGAGCTGGTTCAGGCTCTGTCCTCAGTTTGGTGGGGTAATAACCCTGAGCAGTCCTGCACGGATTTGCTAGGGGAAGGGAGGTGGTGGGCGGCAGAGAGGAGAGGAAGCAGCCCCTGTGGGTAACATGGAAAAGAACTGTTTGCCTCGACAATGACAAGGGGGAACGTGGGCATGATGGGCTCCAGCGGTAGGAGGAAGGAGAGTGACAACCAGAGTGTAGACAGTCACCATATCATCATTTTTCTCACCCTGTGGGGGCAGGATGAATGCAGGTAAAGGCAGGAACAGTTAGGAGTTAAGGTTGGCTCTGAGAAGAGAGGACGAGTGGAGTCATCAAAACCAAGAAAGCAACACGCAAACCTGAGCTAGTAGAATCTCTCCACTGTCGATCGTCACAAAGACTCACACAAGCAAAATGTGGCTTAATAGTAAATCAAAAGAAATCAAATAAAATTATAGGTGTTTGACATTGAAGGTTGTCTGACAGAAGAGCAGACCCAAGTCCCTGACAGTCTATCCAGAGGCTCTATCTCTCATAAGGTAGGATCCCAGACTGGGAGAGACTCTCCATAAGGACATGAAGCGACAGAGGGTGGGACTTGAGGAGAGGGACATTGGGATGGAGATGCTATTAGTGTTATTCTGGATTTATAGGATGCCTATGAAAGGAAACAAAACTAAGCGTTGGTGAGATGGACTGAATGTTAAAGCCCCTGCCCCTCAATACGACGGTATTTGGAGATAGGGTCTTCAAGGAAGTAATTGTATATCTAAATCATGTGAAGCTCTGAACCAATAGGGTTCGTAACCTTATAAGAAGAGGAAAATAGTTGAGCTAACGCATTCTCTCTGAGCACATACAGAAAAAAGACCACATGAGGACAGAGCTAGAAGACAGCCATCAACAGGCCCGGAAGCAGGAGCCTCATCAGACACCGAATCTGCCAGCACCTTGCTCTTGGACTTCCAGCTTCCAGAACTGTGAGAAAGTAAATCTATTGTTCAAGCCACTGAGTCTGTGGTATTTTGTTATAATGGCCAGTGCTGACTAAAACAATTCATTAAATTGTTACTATGGAAATTTTGCTGACAGAGTTAAACCCAGAGTTTAAGAATTATTTAATATCTAACCAGGGGTGTCCAACCTTTTGGTGTCTCTGGGCCACACCAGAAGAAGAGTTGTCTTGGGTCAAACATTAAATACATTGTGACACATAATCACACACAAAAAATCTCACAATGTTTTAAGCATATTTACAGTTTTGTGTTGGGCCACAATCACAGCTATCCTGGGCTGCATGCGGCCTGTGGGCTACAGGTAGGATACCCCTGATCTAAACCGTCTGGTCTTTGTCATAGAATTCCTCATCTTCAGAGCCCTTTCTGAACTGATGGTACCTGACCGATTACTAAGTTCTCTCTGGAATCTGTGATCTTTACATGACTTAGAAGATTGAGGGTGGCTAAATGTTTGCAAGATTACAGAATCGGCTGTAATTCATAACCAGTTTTGGCAAAATAGGAAGCAAATCATAAAACTGTAATATATGACCAATGATCTTATGGCAGTTACAGGAAACATTAGTCATTTTCTGATGATCACTAACATGTATCGATTATTATGTATAAGGCACTGCTCTAATCACTTTGTTTGCATTATATGCTTATTTATTCTTACAATAGCCTTTTGACATTAATTGGGTGCTATTACATTCCAATTACGAAGATGAGTAAATAATCTGAGGCACAGAGAAGTTAGGGAACCTCCTCAAAGTCAAACAGTTTGCAAAGGGTTGAGCCTGAGTTTGAACCTGGGTGTCTGACAGCTGAGTCAGTGTCCTCAGTCACTTCCCTGGCACGCCTCTGGCTACTGCCCTACAATGAGCCACCCTAGGTTATTCTTCTGCTGCTATTGTGTATTTTTAGCAGACCTGTTGTCTATCATAAAGTATTTTTATACAAGAAAAACACTTTGAGCTTCCCCTTTTATGAATAGACTGTGTAAAAGCCCCACGAAATAATGGGAATTTCCTTGTACATCCCCTCACGTTTGCACAGAATGAACCTAAGAGTGGTTTCTTCATCTCAACAAGGGACACTGTTAGGCTTTGGTGGTTTGGAATGGTAGATTGACTCCACTAAACCTACTCTTTGCTAAGGTTCCCTTTTCTTTGTTCTGTGAAAACACCGCTTTAGTGTTAGATCCATATAGCACAGTCCATGATATGACTGGACAAGATTAATTTTTAACCAATACAGCTTAGAAGAAAAATATGCATGCATTTCTCATAGAAATACGTATACTCATTTGCATGTGTTACAGGCACATTTTCTCCCATTGAGGTACTCTGCTCTTTTATTTAAAAAAGTGTTTCTTTATAAATAATAATCCTGTATATGACATTTTATGAACGGAGAATGGTAATCTGCTTGAATTGGACATTCAAATTATAGCAATTGTAAGCTTTCAGGGAAGATATGCATTATTTCCTTCTACTGTGTCAGATTTTTCCACAACTATCTGAGACCATCACTTATAAAAAGGTCCATTCAAATATATATTTATATATGCATGTACCTATATACCTATATACATATGTAATATTAACACATGCATAGAGCTGGAAGAGGTTATGCTACTGCAGTCTTGCTTCTTCCAAATACTGAGATAAGATTTTGTACAATGCAATGGGAGTCAGGAATAATAGCAATACAGAATATTTACTGAACATCTGGTATGTTCCAACTACTGTTCTAAATGTTTAATTTTCATGAGTGCTTGTGCTTTTTTTTCTGTGCGAGGACTATCCTATTTTTATCCACAACTTTTATGTTTATTTATGAGCATTTTTCATTGACAATTGGGGTATTTTCTATGGCAAACAAGCCACTAGTAGGAAACTGGCTGCCTCCTTTTCCAAAGGGAATTGATTCTGTCACAATTTTATCATTACTTTTGAGAAGGGCAAATAAGCTCATCATGATTCATTATGAAGTCAATGCCAGTTGAATATATTTAGCACATGAATAAAAATGAACATAATTCTGTGTTTGCATATATTTATTAGAAACCACAATCTTTTGATTCTTAGACGCTTATACAATCCTGGACCATGATTTCATAAACAAGGAAAACCCGACTGACAAAATCCCCTAGAAAGCCTTGGATTTTTTTTAGACCTTTTAAGTATAATTTATTTTTAAAATATTTCACTCTTTTAGAAAAGAGCACATTGCTATGAAAAGGTTTCCATGAAAGAAACATTGCTATTAAGATACAACAATTAAAATGCCAACAGGTACAAGACAGCAAACACAATATTACCTAAGAAAACTTAACTGGATTTGTTATATGTCAATACAACAAAAAGAGAGAGACAAAAAACACACTTTCTTAGAGCATTCTGAAACATTCATCATATTGCAATTTTTGATGATTCAAAATTCAACCAGCTTCTAAACTCATTCAAAGATGAGTCACTGAGTTTCTGATTGGGGTATTAAACTAATTCTGATAATCAATTCTGATCCTGTTACACATTTTTCCTAAAACAACAGAATCATGTTGATCCTAAAGCTCGTAAGAGATTCAAATCTGCTAAACAGAATTTGATTAATGATGATTTAAATGGATGCAAAGTTACATCTTCCCGGAGTTGTCCTATGTCTAAAAGAAGGAACTGTGCCACATTTGTTGTTGAAAAGGACCCAAGTGATTCCGGAGGGTCCAATCTCTCCATCTGACAAGAAAACCAACTTCAACAAAACTGGATGGTTTGGGTCTTATTCCATAACAAGAACCCCAAATGGACACCTGTAGAAGAAGTTTGGGGACTCAATGTTATGGGAACTGGCCCCTAATTAGGGTCTTAACAAATTTGAGAAAATCTTAGATCCTTCCCATTTAAGGTGAGTTCTCTGGACTGGCAACTTTGGTGTCACTTGAGAGCTAGTCAGCCAGATAGAAACTCAGTCCCCACCCAGACCTGTTGAACCCAAATCTGTGTTTCAACAGGTTCCCAAATGATTGTCTACCATGCACATAGAAGATTGAGAAACTCTGGTGAGATCTGGGAAAGGGGTAGAGATTGAGAAAGGACCTCTTTTCTCTGGAGCTTCCCATACTACCAGTCTGCTGCCCATTAAGGGCCCCCACACAGGTGAGGTGGCTTTGTGAAGGCCGAGTACTCATGTACCTCCTCAGAACTGAAACACTGAAGCCGCCTGTGCGAAGAGCCGGAAGACAGGAGGGTGAAGGGAAGGAAGCTGAGAAGCTCCATGGCTAATGATCTCTGTATGGATACCGACACTTATGGGACTGCAGAGGAATCAAGCAGGATCTTTCTGATCCCCAAAAATTATCTAAGAAAAGAAGAAAAAGTCAGTAACTTCCCCAGTGGCTACTGCTTAGCAAGTGTTACCATGCTGGTTGTTTATGCTTCAAATCTCCCCACAACACTCCACAGTAGGTGGTATTTTCCCAGATTTCCAGATGAGGAAACTGAACCATCGCACGAGCAATACAGGTGGAAACCTCAATTCCTCAATTCTCACAGTCATTCAACCACTCCCAAGCTTCAGGTCTGGGGTGTGGTAAGTCTAAAGTTTGACATCAACTTTTGTTCATTATTAACTCCTCTCTCCAAAGCAGAACAAGCTATTTCACCTTTACAAATTATTATATTAGACCCCCATATAGTCTCTTTTTGTGCTAAAATTGGGAAGGGAAACATTTAAACGTGTCCTTGAGGGAAGACATACTAAAGAAAAGTGGAAAAGCTGGCCTCTGAAGTGTATTGGTAAATGGGACAGAGTGCAAATTGACACAGCTGAGCAGGCCTTTTGCAGATCTGACAGGGGAACAGCAAGACTGTGAGGCTGTCAGTAGGGCTCCTCCCACTTCTGTTAAACAAGGGTAATTAATATTCACTTCCTCTACCCGGCACAACTGCGACATTCTCCCCCTACATGCCCTAACGCTGTCTTGTAGGAGTCAACTGTGATCAATGGCATAAAACTGTGCGCTGGGAGCTGAGGGGTAAGACATAGATCCACTTCTTAGAAAGTCCGCAAGATGTGTTGTTAAGAGAAGAAATTCAGGGTGATGATAAGCAAATTTAAAGACAAAAATTATTTTTTTATTTTCAAGAAAATAGAAGTTGTAAAGTTCCCTTGAAGTCTACTTCATAGCTATTCCTGCGGGGACTATAAAATAAAAGGCAAAACAGGCAGAAATTACTTAAAATGCAGAAATGGCAAAGGGAAATACTGCTGTGGATAGGTTATAAATGACTTCAGAGATTTGGGGAAGCTAAATCATCCAGGCCAACTGAAAAACAGTCATTTTAATCTGAAGACAGTAAACCTCTCCCTGTATATTGCTATGTACTGGAACCCTCTTATTAAATTACAGTGTTTTATAACTAGTGAATAAAATTGGTATCATGTTTACTATGCAAACTCCCACTATTTTTCAAATGGATATGTATTTTAATATGAAATTGAAATTTAATATCACAAGCGCCAAGCAATAAAACCAACCCACCTAGTTTCAAACCCTGCTTAAATTATTTTTTGAATTTTGTATCTAATAACATAGTACAATAACACTGAAACAAGATTAACACTCCGATATTATTTGTTTGGGAAACCAAGAGTGTTGCTATGGAAACAGAAACACTGCATAGCTATGGAAACGGTGACAGTGTTGTAAATAACGATACTGAAAGGAGGAACCATGCAAACTTAATACACGAATTCTAAGAAAGAGAATAGAGATGAAGGGGGTGGGGAGAGGGGGATTATATTTTTTGTAAAAGAAGCATAATTATATATATTTTTGTCTCCTGATAAGATTTTTAAGCTGCTTTCAAAATCTTGATTATATATTTTATAATATTCTGTTAGTTTCTCTCTTCTCATTAACTCTCCAAATTGTAATCTAGTTTATTTTTTGTAGCCTACTTAATGAAAAAATTCATCGAAAGCTGTTTTTGACTCAATTTTACCTTAATTGCCTTTTATAGAACAAATTATTTTTCCTAAAAATGCTAAAATAGAAAAAATGCAGAAAGCATATGTTTAACTGACTACATTTTGAAGTTCTAAAATTATACTTTTTAAACTCCTGTATATAGCATTTACCAAGCACCATTTTAAGGAGGACTATTAAAAGAAAATTAGTTTTGCTTATTTACTGTTATGATGATTGGAAACCATTGTGGGTCTGTAATTCTGATTCCCTGGCTAAGTCGTGTTGGCCTGGAAGGCAATGGTCATGCCGTATTTACCTCTGACATTCCCCGGATATCAGCTGGACTGGTACAGGTCCAGGAAATATTCACACATTGTGGACACGTAGAGTCACACAAGCAAGGCACTGTAGTAAAATAATATGATACACCACACACAGCAGAATGGCAACGATTACGTGAGTTTGCTCTGTTGTCAATATGAGAACACTGACCTCATTCTCGTTGCAGAAGGCCAGTGAGGAGGAGAACGCAAACCCTGTGAAAGCAGCGAAGCAATGTCTAGAAGGGGAAGGAAGCTGGAGCATGGCCAGGAAAAGCAGGGAGAAGGTTCCGGGACTATTTCTGGGCCTGCCTGAGATGTCAATATCTGATGTGTCTCCCAATAAGATGAAGAGAGAGGGACACAGAGGCCACTTGGAGCCAAGTGCCCTGTTTGCTCCTTACTTGCTAGTTCCTGATTCTTAAGGAGACCTTGGCAAGTGAATAGTTCATGTGAAAACACTACTATATATCCTGGCATTTTATTTAAATTATGGGCTAATGCTTTTTTTAAAATATGTAAATCTGCCATTTTTGAAGATCCCTTAAGTGGGCAACAGGTAATTAAACATTTTAAACGAAGAGTCTGTAACAGAACATTGGGTTTCAGATACTGTTTTTGGGAGGTGGAGGAGTGTAGGTTGCCTGCCCCGCCCCCCACCCCCCTCGGAGAGGCTCCAGCTCCCTAAGAAATGGCCTACTTCAAAAGTTTTTCTTGAAAAATTGGCTCCACTGCTTATTAAAACTTAAAAAATAATAAAAACATCCTTGAACACCACCAGACAAGAAATTCCTTCCAGCTTCATATTTCTGTGATTCTCTGGTTACTTTTCAATGAATAAGGAATTAAGAAATAATCCCTAAGAAAGTGTTAACCAGGAGACCCTTGGAACCTCTTTGACGTAGAGCTAAGAGTCAGTTACATATCACAACACACTGAAGGACATGAGGCCTATTGAAAATCTATCATGTCCCAAGAGTGCTTTTGGCGGGGACACCCAACAGTGAGCAAGGCCACGCAATCACGCCGTGAGCACCCAGGATGTGTGGAGAGGCAGGGCAGCAATGTGGGCGAAGGGCCCCTGTGACTTCTTAATTATTTTATCACTGAACTTGTGTTTTTGAGTGAAGCCTGATGGGCTAATGGAGCGTGAGCACCAGCATAGCAGATACAGGATGGGAGATACATGCAGAGGGGACTTTATGCACAAAAATACTATATTAGCTCGGGCTGCTATCACAAAATACCACAGACCGGGGACTTAAACAGCAACATTTTTTTCTCCTCACCCTGGAGGCTAAAATATATATGATGTGATATATGATATATGATATATACAGTATGCAAAATACAATGTGCAATATATATAATAATATATAATGTACAGTATATATACCCACACACTTCCTATTTGTGTCTATGGAGAGCCCTAATATAACCACCTTTACCATAACTTCTTTTTTCAAAAAAAGGGAACACTTTCTGTTGAAGATAGCTCTCCGTGGATGAGTAACAGCACTGATGCTTTGTTCTGGACTCTCCAGAGAGATTTCAGGGCTGAGCAGCCCTGGATAACAGTGCATCCAGTGGGTCCCTTGGAGCAAAGCGGAGGAACTTACTCCCCATTATAAAAGCCTAACTCCTGCTCTGTGAGCTCAGATGCATCTCCTGAAATGCAATGCTGTGCATGCAGGAGTGCACCTGACCCTCTCCGCGTCCCACCTTTGGGAGTGAGGAACTGAAATTGTTGACACTCTTGCTACTGGTATTGCTTAAATCATAGAGCCCTTGTTCACTGACCTGAAGTACGCCTGCATTTCTCAGCATCCGTGAGGCTGTGGACAGCCACTTTGGCAGCTTATAACTACGGTAAAACATCAAACCCTTACCGGTTCTGATGTGGTTTATATAAAACATTTCAAACATTACCAGGCTAGTGTGGCTCAGTGGTCCAGTATACCGAAAAGAGGCAGTCAATTGATGTTTCTCTCTCGCATCAATGTTTCTATTCCTCTCTCTCTCCCCCTTCCTTCCCCTCTCTCTAAAATCAACAAGCATATCCTTGGGTGAGGATAAAAAGGAAATGTCAAAGATTCTACAGTGAGAATCCTCTCACACACATTGTGTACTGGTTTGAAAATGCCCCTACAAAGCCTTTGGCAAACCTTCTCTCGTAAGGACGAGTCTGTCCGCCTTTAGTGTGGGCTGGACTTGGTGACTTGCTTCTGACAAATATAATGAGACTATTGATTCTTAGTTGTCTGGGTAATTTTGATGGTTACATGAGAAACATCATAATAGTATTTCCTATGTACCAAACATTAGGTAAAGTCTTCAGGGCCATAATCTATATTTAACTCACCTAGAATTGTGCTCGGCACATGATAGATAATCAATAAACCTTAGTTTCTATCTATTCTAACACAGCAGATTTATGCATGAGCATGGGTCCATGATCTCAGTTTATGTGCCCTAAGATAAGGTCCATTACACCCCCTCTTTGTTATGATGGCAAACATCTTCTGGGAGCTGTATTCTACCTAGAAGAAAAGAATTCATTCTTTGTGATCACAAAGCAATGCATATTAAAAAAGAAACATATTAATACACATCCAAAAGTTACCATTACCTAGCATGGCTTTACTCAGGGGATGAAGGAAACATCCTCACTTAACAGGGGTCGTAAATAGGAAAGGGCCACTCCATTCTCTCCCTGAGCACTTTTCTGAAGCCCTCGGGTCTCATACTAACTTGGGAGTCTCAAGTGTGGAGTGTACATATCACAAAGTCTGCATGAAATGATACACTAAAACATAAACAATAACTGTTAGAACTTCTACTTCTGTGTTTTCTAATCTGATTCATGTTATGTTCAATGTATATTTTATAATGCTCAAGATAACAGAAGACTTCCATATCTGTTACAGAAAAACACCCACCCTCCCCTCACCCCCCGCCCCTAGGAGTTTTGTTACTTTTTGGTTCCTTTTGCCTGCCGCCAATAGGAATTGTGGCTCTCAAAGCCAGTTTTGTAAAAAGGAAAGGAACTATTTAATTAAAAGTTATACAGGTTTAGAATAATGGCGGAATTCTGCTGTTAAAGCTCTCTCCCTTTAGAAACAAAGAAACACACACACACACACACACACACACACAGTGCTGCCTCCCCTTGCCAAACCAGGCCAGTCAGGGGTACCATATCTCAGGAAAACAAAAAGTCTGTAGCTCAGTTAGGCTTCTGTTCTTAGTCCAGAACTGGGTATCACTTCCTCATGGTGGGCCTGGGAATCCTTCCGCATCCTTTCAAGTGCTGTGGCCGAGAGAGAGGGCTCCACATGGCTGCTACATCCTGCTTTCCTGCTCCCTAAGTCACATGGTCAAGAGAGGCCCCTCTTCACTCCCAAACTGCGTGGTTAAGCCCCCACATGGCTTCTGTGCCTGGGTTTAAATCCCGGTGCAGATCTTCCTCTGTATCCATCTCCAACTCCTCCCACACTGGGTCACACCTGCCAGTAGTCTAGGTTCTTCCGCCTTTCTCGGCTGCCATTGTTAGTCCAGGCGCAAGCATGGCCCCATGACACAGAAGCCACCTCCAAGTCTCCAAGTCACTGTCACAGGCAACGGAAGCCCCTCCAGCTACTTATCACAGGTCAGAGTCATGCCCATCTCCCTGGTTCCAAGCACAGGCACAGATTTTAACTTTACTAAAACTCTAGCCAAGTTCTTCATATGTGCAAAGTAGCTCTCAATGGCTCTGCTCCACTTCCCTCATTGCCCAAGTGACAGCTATAGGGGTTTTCTCGATTTTGGGGGACCTTCAGCTCAGCACCCTGTTACATATCTGTAACTTACAAATCAATAAATATTAATGTCTTTGGCTATTTTTGATTGAAAACTTTTTGCTGATGGGTTGCATCTTCCCAAAATGCTTAGAAACCTCAGCTTAGATTGTCATTAAAATTAGAGTCACAACTGACACTTAGCATGTATATGAACTGAGACTAATTGTGCCACCCAATTTACAACAAACTTATTTCACAAAAAGTACAAAGAAGAAAATGTCTAGACTCAAGACTAATTCAGAATTATAGGTAAGGCCACTGCTTGCTTCCTTTCAGGTAAGATATTCCTATGTACACGATTATGAGGTGTGAAGGGCAGGGGCAATAACCAAGGGATCTGCTCCTGGAGAAAAGACTAATACGTAAAACATTATTTGCACTACGGCTTAAAATGTTTCCTATCTTTGCTGTTCCTTGAGAGATCTTTGAGTTTCCTGACAAAGCTTTAGGATAGGATGGGTCACAATCCTTAGTCTTTAAAACATGCCGTGATATGACTCCAAAAGCACAGGCAACAAAAGCAAAAATAAACAAGAGGAACTACATTAAACTAAAGACTTTCAGCACAGTAAAGAAAACTATCAACAGAATGAAAAGGCAGACTATGGAATGGGAGAGAATATTTGTAAATTATATACTTCCTAAGATGTTAATGTCCAAGTTATATAAATGGGCAAAAGAATCTGAATGGGCTTTTTTTTTTTCCAAAGAAGACACAAATGGCCAACAGGTACATGAAAAAGAGCTCAACATCACTAATGATCAGGGAAATGTGAATCAAACCTACAATGAAATTAAACTTCGTACCTGTTAGAATGGTTAGTATTGAAAAGACAAGGAATAAAACATGCGGACAAAGATGTGGAGAAAAGGGAACCCTCTGTTAATGGGAATATGAACTGGCACAGCCATTATGGAAAACAGTATGGAAGTTCCTCATACAATTAGAATAGAATTACCATGCAGTCCAGCAATCCCATAATCCCACGTCTGATTGTTATCCAAAGGAACTAAAATCACTATCTTGAAGACATAGTTATACTCCCATGTTCGTTGTGGCATTATTCACAATAGTCAAGACATGGACATAAACTAAGTGTTTATTGACAGATGAGTGGATAGAGAAAAGGTGTTATGTACGTACAATGGAGTACAACTTGGACCATAAAAACAGAAGGAAATCCTGCACAGATGACAACATGGATGGGCCTTGAGGGCATAATGCTAAATGAAATAAGCCAGACACAGAAAGACAGATCCTGTATAATCTCACTAGTATGTCTAAGGTAGTCAGACTCATAGGAGGAGACAGGAGAGTGGTGGTTCTGGGAATCTAATGTATAGCATGGTGACTATAGTAATTAATACCTCACTGTGGACTTGAAATTTGCTAAAAAGGTAGATCTTAAGTGCTCTCAAAACACAAAATGACAATTAGGTGAGGTGATGGGTGTGTTAATTAGCTTGATGTGGTAATCATTTCACAATGTAGACATATATCAAATCATCACATTGTACATTTTAAATATATATTATTTGATTTTATATTTATTGAAATATATAAACTATACTTCAATAAAGCTAAAAATACAATAAAATATGTCACATATTTCTGAGACAAATGGTGAGCAGTAACTTGGTATGCACCGTGAAAAACCACATCCTTTTTTAGTTTGTATCAAGGTACACAGGTTTACTAAACTTCAGACAAGTATTGATAGATTTAAGTATATATTAATAAATGGGTGAACTATGTTTTGGGGGAAGAAACAAGATACTTTGCTGTCGGTCCTCTAAACAGTACACGATGCCTCATACAGACATTTATGTTGGTTTTATTAATTTGAAGATCCATAAACAAACTGAGTAGATTGTTATTTTATCAACTCCCTATTCAATTACTCCAATGCCCATTTTTAAATGTGACATCAGCCTTTCTATCTATATTTTACTAACTGCAATATCATAATAGAATTACTTGCTTTTAATTTGTATTTCAAGTAGTGAAAGTATAACACAGAAATCCTTAATAAGCACTCATAGCCTAGATAATAGCTCCTTTAGTCTTATTTGTGTGTTGAAATGGGTGAGATATTATTTCAACTACTGTTATTACTGCGTACCAGAGATTGCCATCTCAGTTGGTCTTAGCACGCTATGGAGTTTAGAGAATAGTGGGTTTGGGCGGTGCATTTCACAATTACAGAGTATTCAAGAAAAAATTTTGCCAAGCATTAGTGATGACTAATTATTTGAGTGTAGCACATCACAATTTTTAGTTTTGGAGTGAATCAAATTTCCACTGTGGTTTTACACTATTGCCTCATCTCACTATCTTTGATATTTAAACTTACATCTTGAAATTTTCCTGATAGGAACATAAAATTAGGATGGTATTATATTCTGCACAGTAAAAGTGGACTTAAGTGAAAAGATGATATAGAGCATACTATGTCTTAGCAAATATGAGCAAGTGGTCTTGCCCACTAATAGAACATTAATAGCAAAGGCTCTCAAAAACAGGTCAAATCTATATTTAAATAAAATCTAAGTTGATATTAAATAAAAAGTTTTTTCACATTACTTATGATTAAATATTAAAAATGAGTGAGTTTAGACACTACTAATGGCAATAAATGTTCCCATAAAGTCATGCCTGTGCAATAGGACATTCCCATGGGTATTTTGTGTACATTACTTTTACATTTTTACACTAATTATATAGCTGTATGGAAATAACAAAATAAAATTTTTCATTTTTGTGTTTCTGTTGTTGTTGAAATTAGGGTATAACATAGAGTAAATGCACATCCTCCTGGAAACTGTGAGCATGATAAATGACCTTTTCTTTCTCCACAATAGATAAGCACTTGACCTTCCCCGGGGATACATTTCTGCCCGTTTTAAGTCTCTTTCCATTGCCAGTGAGAACACCAGATGTGTTTTGCAAATGCAGACTGTGGGTGAGGGGGAACTCAGCTTTTGTCTCAACTTCATCTCCAAAAACCATGAACTTTGCTTTCTTCCTCTTGACTCACACCCTTCCTTTGTTCTTTCAGGTTCTTCAGAGAGTGTGACTTTGGAGTTCTAACAGCCTTTATTGTTGGAATTCCTCTTGTGGCCTTCGTGGGTGACTTGCCTTCCAGATTATTGCTACAGGGAATGGCTTACTCCATTCACTGTAAGCTGTTGATGGAACTGGATGACATCTGACATGGTCATGCCTAGTATGTTAGTTTTCTGGGCCTGCCAAAATAGAAAACCACAAACTGGGTATCATGAACAACAGAAATTTGTTGTCTCATGTTTCTGGATGCCGAAAGTCTGAGATCAGAGTGTCAGCAGGCTTGATTCCTTCTGAAGGTTCTGAGGGAGAATCAATTCCAGCCCAGTCTCCTGCTCTTGGTGTCCTGGCAATCTTCGGCATTTCTGGGCTTGTGGTTGCGTCAGCCGGATCTCTGGCATTCTCTCCACAGGACCTCTTCCTCTGGGTGAGTCCTGGTCCCAATCTCCCTTCCTAGAAGATCAACAGTCATTTTGCTTGAGGGCCCACTCGAATGACCCCATTAGAACTTAATCCTCCCTGTAAGGAAAAGGTCGTATCTCCCAACAGGGTCACGTTCTCAGGGAATAGGTTTAGGACGACCACATATGAATTTGACACAACCCAACCCATTATACCTAATAAAGTCTGTGTGCCTAGGAGTTGTCCCCAAATTCTGCATATGACCGAATTCTCACTCACAGAGCCCTTCCTGACCAGTGTGCCAACAGTTCAGACAGCAAAGGGAAAGAGGGAACATGTAGCAAGGCTCAAATTGTATGAAAATCCTAGCCCGTCACATGTTTTGTGTGTAAGGCGTAGGGACTAGCAATCCTCTTTCTTGTTTCTCCACATTCTGCCTCCCTTACGTAGCTAAAGCGGAAATCACGGCCTTTGCCTCGCATTCATCTCCTGGACTCAGCGGTGGTGGGGGCGCTGCGTTCCCAGCTCCCCTGTTTCCAGCTCACAGTTCAGCCTGTTTTGACAGGTCCATCTTGCAATCCCAACACTGGATTCAAACTCAGGAGAATTTACTTCTAGTTCTAGTTCTTCCTCCAAGTCATCACTTTAGGCAGCATAAAATCGAGCGTTTTTTTTTTTTTTTTTCTTAATTCTAGTGTCTTTTATCTAAGAGTTGATGAGTTCACCTGGATTTAAGGAGCTTTGTAATAGATTTTCAAAATCTTCACTATTATTATTTATTATTATAGTGTTGGATTGCTACTTCCAAGCTAAGAATGTCATTCAATATGCAAAATGAAGGGATAAGTACCATTTGGCTTTTAAGAAATTCATTTTATAAGCAGTTCGTTATGAAAATAATCTCAGGTTATAGCCAGCTCTCAAGAGACCTGGGAAATAAGGTTTTAAAATCGAGGTACTTGCAGGCCATTAGAATTGCTAAATTGGTAAAAAGAAAAAAAGAAAAGAAAAAACCAAATGCCAGCATAATAAGTGCTCCTTAGAAAATAGTGACAAATTGTATTAATATTGGATTTCCAAAAGAGGGAAAAAAATTCAGTTGAGGTTGAACTGACAACCATCCAATGACATTAACACAGCACATGGGCTCTCACTAGGAATTGTCAGGCTGGAAAGGGGAAAGGGGGCTTGCTCCTTCCTGCGAGGGGCACCTGATGGCCATTCGCTGACATTTCTAACAAGTGGCAAAGTGCTGAGTCATCACCTAGGGCTGTCCTCACACCCCAGGACAATGACAGCAGGTACTCTCTTTTTCACAAAGAAGACAGCAGGCTCCAATTATCAGCAGTGGTCACTGAGAAATCAGGAAAGGACAAGAAGAAATCAGAAACCTTGACTGGAAGGAAACCTGTAGGAATAATGGGAGCAGAAGCCAGCGATACTGCTGGAGAGAGCTGAGGGGACATGTGTGCACAGCGAAGGCTGTGGAAGTACTGACTCCCAGGGACAGGCAGCGACTGTGCTCAGACAGAATGTTGACAGCTGGGCATGAGCAGCTTTGGCAAAGGAAGAAATCTCTGGACTTACTGTAAGTCCTGTGACACTATCATTTACCTCAATTAGCTCCAATGACGAGAACACAGGTGAAGGAATAGAAAGTGATCTCTGGCCCACACTATTCCCCAAAGTGCTCTTTTCTCATGCCAGTGTGGGGAATTCTCCATTTAGTGAACTTAATGTCTGCCAGCAGGTGTGGGAGTGTGCTGGGCTTATGGGAGTCCATTGACAGGAATGTGACAAGAGCTATAAAAATAATGTAAAATACAGCAACATAAAATAAAAATTAAGAACTATAACTGTTTGCATTCAAAAATGTGTTTTCTCCTTCAGTAATGTGAAGAAAGTCATGCATGTGTGTAATTTATCTATATATAATCCAAAAATATGCTTGTTTCATTTTTAAATTAATTTTTTTCATTGAATTAAGGAACAGTCACTTGTTATAAAACTCAAAAGATCTCATGAAAAAGATTTAGGAAGTTCCTTTTTGGGAAATGTTCTCAGATTAAATTCATTACACAAGATGGGACTTCAGGATCACACCTTAATTTTTGTTTGGTTGGTTGGTTTGTTTACACCAGAATCAACATCCCCCAGATTAATCACCAGCTACCAGTGAGAATCATTCATAAGACTGTCCCTCAAACAAAAGTAATCAATTCCCAGACCTGAAGGTTGGAAGAACTTTGAAGGGTATTCTCCAGGAGAGTTCCAAATTTCTTTGAAGAAGCACATCCCTGGCCCAGGACTCATTTTTCTGGAATTTTCTCAACCAGCTTGAAGGTCCAGACAAAAGCTGTTATAAGACTTAGAAACTTAGCTTTTGGCAAAATCAGTCATGCTATTAATTTAATTACCTGTAATTGATATAGTATTACCCACTGAATTACTGACTTTTTGATGACTCTTTTGATTGCTCAAATAACAGTAAAAACACACTGTGGCTTTGGTATGCTCGGGAGAAACCGGCACTGTGACAGTCACTCAGGCAGATCACATCAAAATAGGGTTTTCACTTGAATTGCTCATGGTGGCTGACAACACTGGGCAATTGTGGCAAATGTCTGCTTGAATTAATTTATGGAACTGCTCTTATCTGTGTGTAATGTGACAAATACCTACAGGTTTCTTTACTTACCTACTCAGTCTGTCTTTCCTCTTCTCTGTGTTCAGTGAAATCCCAGTAAGGGAGAAAAAATGTTCCTAAGGATCAACGGAAATGTCTTTTAACCTAAGAACAAGGAAACAAACATATATATAGATTTTTTTTTAAACATAAAATCAGCTATTCATCTTCAGTGGCTTCTAGACATGCTAAATACAAATGTATAAGGTTCGTTTTAGAGATTTTATTTATTTTTCGAGAGACGGGAAGGAAGGGAGAAAGAGAGGAAGAGAAACAGCGATGTGAGAGACAAACATGGATCAGTTGTCTTTTGTAAGCGCCCTGGCTGGGAATCGAACCCACACCAAGGTATGTGCCCTGACAATCGAACCAATGACCTTTCACTTTTAGGGATGATGCCCGACCAGCTGAGTGAACCACACCAGTGAGTGCCAAATGTATGTGTTTGTAATAGTTTTAAAAAAATGCCATTACATGTACTGAAATACCATTATTTTTTTAATAAATTCAATTTTATTTCTGCTATAAATTCTTGGCAAAACTAAAGAGAATTTTGAGGAAAAAATTTGTTCCTGCTCTCTGAACTACATTATATTTCAAAATTTGTCATTGAACACTGAATGACTTTAAAGGTTACCTGTTCTTGACAATTTGGCTCTCTAAGTATTTTAGCACTAGACAGCACTCAGTTCAAATCCAGACTGCGCTGCTTTGAGAATGATGTTAGAAAGTTTTCTGAGCCTCTCTGAGCCTCATTTTATACATCAGTAAAATGAGGCTAATGGTACCTACCTTAGTGGGAAGACTGTATTAAATTAGGTAATAGGATTACATGGGATAATGGGATTAAATGAAACTGACAACAACTTCTATTTAAGTTCCGAAGTAGAACCTCTACTTAAGTTCTGAGGACTGAAGATCTTAAGCCATTGCCTAGTTTTCATAGCTGCTGAAGAGGAAACAAATCACAAAATGGAACCCTTGATGAATTGTGACATAGCGGAATTGGAGGCTGTATATCTTCTGTGGCCACTTGTCTCAGCCAGGATGAGCTAGGCTAACGTTACAGCGACAAAGAACTCCCAGATTTCAGGGCCACACACAACACAATTTTGTTTTTCACTCTCTCCATGACCAATACTAGACATTTCCGTCACAGCCACCACAATGAAGGAAAGACAGAGAGAAGGTCACTAGTCACATATTGGCTCTTAAAGCTTCTGCAAGAAGTGACACATGTCACATTTTATTGGTAAAGCAAGTGACACGGCCACTCGTGACCTGTAGGAAGGGAAGCAGTACGGCCCCACTTGTGCATGAAAGGAGAGAACCGGAAATATTTGGTGAATGGCACCAAGACATTCGTTCTCCATCACTCCAGTCCCACTGGTCACATGGACCCACTGAGTACCAATTCTCACCTCTCTGACTGCTTAGGGCTCATTTGTGATAACCTGCAGATCAGAGTCCTGACGCTCCACCACTCACTCCCATCATTTCCCACTGCCTTCCAAACTCTAACAGAAATGCTATACTGGTCCAAATGATCACTGTAGCGTGGGAGTGGATAAAAGACCTCAAGGCCAGAGCATCTTTGCCTCTTGTGCACCCTTTCAGGAAGTCCTGAGGGACTGTGGGGGTTGTGGCGGTGCAGCCCCAGGTCCCCAGTCTCAGCGAGCATCACTGATAACAGCCCAACAGCCCCGCTCTGCAACAGGCCTGCTCTTTTCACAAGCTGCCTCTAGCCTGTGACTGAGTGCGGCAGGCTACCGAGGCAGGCCTGTCCCCGCAGAAATGAAACTCCTTTGAAGAGAGACCACAGCTCAAGGACATTCAATGGCCTTTTCAAACTTTGCTGAGAAATGCACTATAGTCTGAGCATCCAACTTTTCTCCTTCCCCTTCTTCCCTCCCTCTCTCCATCTCTCCTTCCTTCTTCTCTTCCTTCCTTTTTCCCTCCCTCCCTCCCTTCTCTCTCTCCTTCAATCAAGATCACACTTGTCTTGCCATCTGATGGCTCTCCCATCCCCTCCCAGTGCCCTCCTATTTTCCTTGCAGGTATTAATTTCCCTTAATAAATTTCTTGGAACCAGACTAACACAGGTATGCTCAACCAACATGAGCCAATTAAGTAAGATTGAAATCCCCAAAACAGAGATGAAACACAGGGGCAAGGTAAAGGGGATCTGCATAATGATGGTGAAAGAAAATTCCAGAAACAGCTTCTGCAAGAGGTCTGGGAAGCATCCAGTGCAGAAGAGAGTACTGAGAAAGCTCCATCTGAGGAAAATGTCTCAGGAAGATGAACAATGATAGAATTGTTAATGTGTTCACATTTCAAGAGGAGACATTAACTGGAAGAGAGTTTGGGGGTTAATTAGTGATAAATACATAAAAGCTAAGTAGAATAAATATATAATTATGAACTTCAGAGAAAACAAGAAGCAGAGAACTGGGTAGATAGTGGGAGAGCAGCTTTCTACAGTGGGGCTCCAAAAGAGAATTCCTAGAATTGGAAAATCAAGAAATAGCCATATCAGCATGTTCTAGAGCTATATTAGAAATAAATACCAAGGGAATCAGTTAAAAAATTTGAAACCTTTTCCTCTGGGAAGGAGGAAGTATTAGGGAGAGGGTAGGAATAGCTGTTTTTCATAATAGGCCTGGTACGACAATTTCTTTCTTTAAATTACCTGCATGTAAAAGAACTCTTATTAAATATAATTCGTGGTGAAAGACAAAATGCGTTTATTATATAGAATTATATACCTAAAACGTATATAATTTTATTAACCAATGTCACCCCAATAAATTTGACATAAAATTAATTAATGAATTAAAAAAAGAAAAAAAAGACAAAAAATGTGAGCCTTACATCAGATTGGAATGCCTTGCTTCAAATCCTAGCTTCTTCACAAACTAGGCCCACATTCATTAACTCTCTGGACCTCAGTGTTCTTGACTTTGCTGGGGAAGATAGTAACACCGACCTCAGAATTGTATAAGGATTTATTTGCATGCCACTTTGCATGGCACAGGATGAACCGTGCAGAAAGTATGATTTGTCCCTCCGTGTACTCTCATCTGTCTCCTGGCTCTATTGATGCTGCAGTCCCTGGTGGGAGAAGCTCACAACACAGTACCCAGGGCAGGCCTGGGGCTCAGGGCGCGGGCCCATGGCCTCTGGCGCCCAACAGCCTGGGTTTCAGTAGCTGATCCGCCACTTCTCGGCTCTATGACCCCGGAGATTGACTTAACTTCTCTGTATCTGGTTATTCTACCTATGATTTAGGGACATAAGAAAACCTACCCCCCATGGCTTGGGAAGGTATAAGATAAGTACCAAGTGCGTAAAGCACTAGAATCAGTGTCTGGCACCCAGTGACCCCTGCTCATGTCCTGGTTATTTTTACTTTTTTTGCTTTAGAAGAGTAGGGACATCTTTTAATCATTAGAAGGCCTACCTGCTAATACACTTACTTAGAACATTTTAGAATTTAGGTCAGGAAAGCCTGTGACAGAGGTCATTAACTCTTCCCTCAACTTCAGAGTGATTCTTAGAGGATGCATACATTTAATTTCACCACCAACCTCTGTGCAAGGAAAAAGAGCAGTGGCTCTGGAATCAGGCCACCCTGGTGTCAAATCTCAGCTCTGCTGCCGACGGAGCGGCAGCACTGGACAGGGCCAGAGATTCTTAACTTCCCTCTCATTCTGGTTCCTCATGTAAAATATAGTCTAGGATAAAGCCGTCTTCTTGTAAGGCTATGGTAAGGATCACATCTGAAATTGCTTGTATAGCACTTATTGTCAGCCTGGAATATAATTACGTTTCCGACAAATGTCAAATGGTATTATTAGCATTCTCATTATTGAAATATTTCCCTCCAATCAAGACCTTGATCAGGACATACCTATATTGATTCCTGATTCTTCCAATGTTCACTTACTTGATGTTTCATAGTTGGGTCCCTTATTATTTATTTATAGCCTGTGGTAATAAATGTGTTGTTTCTTTATCCCAAAGGTATTAGCTAGGATGTAATCCTCTTAGGAAAAACTCCATAGCATAAGACATTAAACAGACTGTAGGTGCCAAGAAAAGATCTGTGGATTTTTTTGCTGATTGATGAGGCTTTTTCAGGGCTCTGTGTGGTACATGGAAAACAACAACAAAAACAATAATAATAGCAAGTATGTTTGAGTGCCTGTAGTGTGCCCGGGATCTCACACGCCTTTCAAACCACTGTGGCAGCAACACTGAAAAGTTGGTGTGTGTATCGGTTGTCTTTTTCTGCCTCAAAACTTAGTGTCTTAAACCAACAACACCTGATTTTTTTAAACGTATCTGTGGGTTTGTTGTTTAGAGCATCTGCAGCGGTACCCTAGGCTCATGCCCACAGCTGCATTTAGCTTTCAGGCTGGTAAGGGGTTGGACTCAGCTGAAAGAGCTAGGAGCTTTCTCTCTCTTTCCAGAAGGTCTTTCCTGCCAAACTTCTTCACAGAATGGGGGCTGCAATGCACCACCCTCACCTTGGGCAAGCTTACATCCTGCCTGTTGTGCTCTTTGCCTGTTTCACGGGTTTTGATGTCCCGTTGGCCAAACAAGTTCTGGGCAAAGCCTAGATTCCATGTGGGAGAGGAATTCACACAAAAGGAGTGATACGTCAGGGCTACTCCTGCAGAAATCTACCAAGTGTGAGGTCTCTTTTTTACAAATAAGGAAAACGTGGCATGTAGGCATTATTTTGTCTGGGTCATACAGCTAGTGTGAGATAGTAGAATTTGATCCGAACATGGCTCATTTCATTTTCTTCTTAGTTCTAGTGAACTGGCAAAATCAATTAGGATTTTTTTCTGCAATAGTCTCCCTTTATCCTAAGGAGATCGTTCCAAGCCACAGTGGATGCCTAAAGCAGCAGATAGTACTGAATGCTATACATGCTATATTTTCCAATGCCTGCATATATATGATAAAGTTTAACTTGTAAACTAGGCACAGTAAGAGGTTAACAACAACTAATAATAAAATAGAATAACTATAATAATATACCGTAATGAAAAGTTATGTGGATGGCTTTGGGGCTGTTATTAAGTAAAGTAAGAGTTGCTTTAGCACAAACAGTGAGGTGCTGAGACAGTTGACCTGGTCACGGGTGGCTGCTAAGTGACGAATAGGTGGGGAGTGTCTATGGCATGGAGACACTGACCTAAGGGATGACTCACGTCCCAGGCTAAATGGAGTAGGACTGCGAGATTTCATCACCCTACTCAGAAGGGTGCACAATTTAAAACGTATGAATTGTTTATTTCTGGGATTTTTATTTAATATTTTCAGACTGCAGTCGAACAGGAGTAACTGAAACTGGAGAAAGCAAAGCTGCAGGTGGGGGGTGGGGAGTTACTATTTTAGAATTTTTGTTTGGGTAAAGTCAACGAAATGACAAGATAAACCCACAACTTGACTCTACGTTCTGCTTCTCACATCATACACATGAAAGACAGAGTGGCAGAGGTGGTGGGTTTGCTCCTCAAAGCCATTCACCTCACTGTCCTTTGTCCCCCCACTATCGAGACTGGGAAGGTCATTGTAAGCCTCCTTTACAGATGAGCATTGTCATGGGGCAAAGTTCTGAACTGTGAGAGGTACGCAGATTTTCCTGGGAGAACTGCACTTTCCAAATACCTAAAGACAGAAAAGAGGGAGGGGAGAGAGAGATTCTTCAGGATAAGGTACAGAAAGAACTGCATATATTTAATGTGTACAACCTGGTGAGTTTGGACATGTGCAAACACCCATATAACCCTCACCAATATTAAGGAAATGAACATATTCATCGCCTCCAGAACTTTTCTCGTGTGCCTTGCCTTCTTCCTTCCTTCCTTTCTTTCTGAGTGATTATAACACTTAACAGGAGACATACTCCCTTAGCAGATTTGTAAGTGCACAGTGCAGTATTGTTCACTGTGGCCACGACGTTGCTCAGCAGACCTCCGGAACTCATTCATCTGGCACAATTAAAACTTTATACACACTGAACGACAATCTGCCCCTTTTTCTAAACCTGAACACAGAGCTGCCTAGAGAGGCAGCCAGCATACTCGAACCATGACAATAAAAAGTACAGAGCAGGGATAATGGGTCAGAAATCAGAGAAGGAAACTGGATCCTTGACGATGTTCCTAAGAAGCTGCATTAGCCCCCAATCCTCTTCAGTGCCTATTTTTATGGGAGCTAAATATAAGCTCAATCACGGATACCGCTATTAATTGCCCTCTCTGTATCTCACAGCTGAATGTAACCCAACTACATTAAGATACTGAGCGTCATTTCAAAAGAACGACGTTGACACTGCAGAAGTTTTTCAAGCAGTCGACTAAGTAAACAACCCGACAGCCTGAGCTAAACTTTTATAATGCTGACCACTTCACTTTGGCAATGCTGATTCTGTGGTGCTGAGGAAGGGGACAGTTGCCAGAATTACGGAGATAATGAAGTCACTGTTGTCCGCCCCTTTGGCTCTGAGATGGAGCCCATGGCACCCGTCAGGTGAGGCTCGGCACATTCCATGGTCGATCGAGTGTGAGATAGGCTTTCCCACCTCAAACTGTGACTTACTGATTGGTGGCAGAACAGCTGTAAATACATATGCGCAAGTTTGCATCGGAACAGTTAATATAACGGATAATAAATTTCTGAATATTAGTGTTGAATAATCAAAATGTCTCAAATATATCATGTGAACTAAAAATGATTTTTACAATTTAATAGAAAGGTAACTCATGATTCAATGACCAACATCAAGTGTGTTAAATTAAGCATGGGGTCTTCGTAAGCTAGAAGTAAAAATAAAAATTTGTTTTGGATTATTTTACAAAATACACACTATTTCCACAAGAACAATTTTAAAAGTGTGACCTCAGGTGGCTTCAGTCCACATGCCTTTATTTTCTGATCAACTGTAGGGCATTGTCGTTAATTGACAACCCTAGCATCACATTAAATCACGTGGCCTGCAGTGGAGAATTCAGCTCCTTTTTAAAAAATGTATTTCATCAAGAATGAAAAGAAGGAACACTGTTAGAGTAGAAAGGAACCATTTCTGGTCCAATGGTTATTTCCCCTTTTTCACTAGGAAGAGATTAAGTAATTAGAAGGAAAGAGAACAAGAAAGAGAAACACCCTTGTCAAGTATCAGAGAATTGAATGATATTTCAGTTTTACTGATAAAACGCCCTCTGTTCAAAGAAAACCGCGGTGGGACTTTTGTAGACGGTGGAGTCCAGGGCCTCATTCTATGTTTACATACGAGTCGGAGGGCAGAACTATTTGGATCATTCCAGGAGAAAACAAACAACACTCTCATATCTCCAAGTGGCCAGGATTTTGTGCAGATTTTCTCAGGATTGCTCTGCCTATCTTGAAACCAAAATGAAACCAAACTATTCAGCATATCAGGTACAACATGGTTAATCCTCTGTCAGGATAGTTAACAAATATTAATCAACAAATATTACTTTTATGGTGTGAGAAATGTATTTGGTTAGTACAAATTGTTACTATACTATCTTTGCTGGAGTCCTAATAACAGAATTTTCTATCAAGGCAGACGGCTAGAGACTCACACGCTGTGAGAAAATGCAGGGCACCAGCGGAGGGCAGGTGCTAACAGCATTGTAGAAATTGTGTAGCTTGTACACCGTAGATAGCAGTTACCATAATAATCCTCCTCCACGATTGGCAAAGACTGCGTTATTCCCATCCTAAGAGGCCAGAGCTGTGCCTGGCACCTGGCTCACTTCAGCACAAATTAACTAAAGTATCTGAATCTGGTTGAGACATGTAGAGGGTAGCCCTCAATAGGATGTCAAAGAAGAAAATGCCTCCATACAGTTAGAAATATGAGTCCAGAATTTGAGACAAATCCTGCCCAAGGATATTTATTTGGGAATCATTCCTATAAAGTAGGGGTTCTGTTGATTTTGTTTTTAGAATAATACTTCCCGGCAGAGTGTTAAGCCCTTATCAGCATTATCTCCTTTGTTTTTTTAAAATTATTATTGTTCGGTTACAGTTGTCTGCATTTCCCCTCCACCACTCCCCCACTCCAGCCAAACCCACCTCCTTCCCTTGCTTCCACCCTCGCCCTTGGCTTTGTCCATGTGTCCTTTATAGTAGTTCCTGAAAACCCTTCCCTCCCCTCTCCCCTCTGGCTATTGTTAGATTGTTCTTAATTTCCATGTCTCTGGTTATATTTTGTTTTCTTTCTTCTTTTGTTGATTATGTTCCAGTTAAAGTGAGATCATATAGTATTTGTCCCTCACCGCCTGGCTTATTTCACTTAGCATAATGCTCTCCAGTTCCATCCATGCTGTTGCAAAGGATATAAGCTCCTTTTTTCTCTCTGCTGCGTAGAATTCCATTGTATAAATGTACCACAGTTTTTTGATCCATTCATTTACTGATGGGCACTTAGGTTGTTTCCAGCACTTGGCTATTGTAAATTGTGCTGCTATGCATTATCTCCTTTAAATTCAAATGAACTAGAGAGAGTTCCAGCAACTTGCTAAGGCCTCAGGACATTTGGAGGGACAGGAAAATAGGATGGGAAAAATGAGTGGGGGCAGGGGAGGATGTGGGCTCCACTTGGCTGCAATGGGCACCAGGACAATGCTCTGGATCACAATCCATTCTATGCTGCCCTACGGATAGACCCTGAGAACCCAGAGGAAAAACCACCTGGACACCAGCTCATGGCTATTACCTGGGCCCCTTCCTGACTTCCCTCTCTGAGCAGCCAGGTGAGGGTGCACCAGCCTCTTTCTCCTGGGTTCTGGTTTGAAATTCCCTTCTCAACTACTTTTATATTTTCTCATTTATCTCTTGTCTTCGAATAAACTGTTGTGTGAAAGCAGCTCAAAGTAGATTTGTCCGATTTATAACATAGATAAATGAGGATGGGGGAGTGGGAGGGGCAGTGTTCCATCTGCTGTTTTGTCAGCCTCCATGGGGACCCATGAGATGCCTCTGCAAATGCTCAGATTCCATATACAGAACTGCAATACTGTGACTTGTTAGCAAGGAAGGAGAGAAACACCGCGTGACCAGTCTATTCTGGGCCATTAGGTATCTGAAATCACCCCACTACTACCAGTACCACCCGCAACACAGTATTTCAAGTGACGTTCACTGGGAGAATTAACTGCAAAGCATAGAAAACAGCTTCAAAAAAAAGGAGAGTCCCACAGATTTCCAGAGACTAAGAATTCCAATGGCCTTGTATCAGGAAAATAGGAGGAGGAAAGAATCGCTTATAAAAACCCTGGTTATTGACGTCGCACAACAAGATCTCTGTCCCAGGGCGGACATTTAGAGTTGCTTTTCCAAGACTGGTGGCGGGCTTTGCTATGGCCCAACGGGACACTTTTGCAAAGTGGTTGGCTGATGTTCTGGAATGTAGTCTGCGGCTGTTCAATGAATTCTTCCCTCCAAGCAAACAAACCGGCCTAGAGGTGATAGCACAGGGCCACTTATCCCCATTAGCAACCCCAGCCAAGCAGGCAGCCCTGCCCAGAGAGCAGAAAAGGCTGAGTTATTTTTAAACGTGCTCAGTTTAACGTCTGTCAGAATTTGTGATTTCCTAACAATAAAAAGAATTGTACAACTGTTAAAATTACACGAGAATTCAGAAGAAAGCATACCAAAAAGGGAAAGAGGCAAGAGAGGGCAACACACACGTTGTAAATGAATGCAAGCAATGAAAGCCCATTAAGAGGAGTCTATTTCCATTTTTGTAAAGTCCTAGTAACATCTAGTCTGAGAAGGAAAGAACTACGACTTTTGGTGATGTTCAGAGGAATGCATTGATGTAATGTTTTTCTCCCAACTGGCTTCTTGTATTTTTAAAAATAATTATGTCCAAACTAGGTTTGAGGAATGTGTTTATAAAGCAGCCTGAATGTAGAGCCCAGGAGATGATAGCAAGTCAGGAAGGCGGAGGTTTCTCCGCTTCCCATGTTGGCACTGCCTGCTGAGTCAGTGTAAGTCAACATGACACGGCTGGAAATCCCACAGCCCTGTGCGATGGGAACATATGTAGATAGCGGTGGAGGGGTACCCGCCCCCCGCCCAGGTGTCCTACACAGACATAGAGGGAAGAGCTGCAGCCTCACCAGTAAAACTTTACACCGATGCCACATTTCAATCAACTGGAAAATTGCCACCCTCGTTACACTTGATTATGCAATACCAGCTTCTTTTTTCTGAATGGCATCTGAAATCAGGAATTCTCCCATAGTTCACGGGGAAAGTGAGTCTGGCTTTTAATGTCTGACATTATTTCCTAATAAAATTTGCTTTTTTAATAGATTTAGTATGGCAAGCCAGGATTAATGTCAGGCCTTGCTTTAAAAAGACTCACCATGTTTGGCCTGCAGGAAGTATTATTTACCTGAGAGATAGTCATTTCTTAGACAATGCGTTTCATCTGTAAATGAGGAAATGAGTCAGCTTTACTAATTGTTACCTCACCATTGGTGTTTTGTTATTCAGCAGGAATGGGAACACATTTTGTTACTCACAGAAGCCTGGATTACCAAGCACACAGGTCACTGTTAATACCTCCTCTTCAAACAACTGCAGGTTCTGTTGTCAAAGATCTTAACAGTCTCTCTAATTGGAAAAGTGCCCGGCTGGTCACAAGATTGCATGACTCACCGCAACCGCTCACCTTTAGCCAAACACAGGCTGAAAGAACAAAATCAGCCCAACGACGTCATCTCTTCTCCAAGTATCTTTAACATAGTTTAGATACGGAGGTTGTTGAGTAAGAAAGACAGAAGCTTTCCAAGGCAAAGAATGTGTCTGAAATACTTAGGAAAGAAAAACATTTCAGGGTTATGTTTGAACGCAAACACCAGACATGCCCCAGGAATTCAGGGTGTGTGGTCTTTGCTGTTACAAAGTATCCCACATGGTTTTAAGACCTATAAACTAGTCACCAGGGTTGGTCAAAGTTTAACTCAACTGAAATATGTTGGGCTTAAGTAACTATTAAGAATGTGGAGTTTCAGAACAGATCCCGCAGGGTTCTCATCCACACTTTTTTGAAACCTGTGAAAATAACGTATGAAGAAATCCTGGATGTTTTTCAAAATCAAGGGAAATATATACAGTGTTTGTACATAGAGAGTTGGAATTCGCAGTCACTTAATCTTCTTTCCATTCTTTGGCATTTATTTAATGGGTAGACATTGTTCTTATAGTGAAAAAATTAAGTGAAAAGTAATGTTTCGTGTTTCCTCAGTGTTAGCTGCATATGATGAAAGACAAAAGCCAAGGAGCTGAGTAAGCATGTTGACGGCTACCTCAAATCTGTGTTGATACCTTTTATTACAATGTCAGTAAAACTGCATGACCCAAAATGAGATCACTGCTTACCCAACTACCCTATCAGTCCGAAAAGAGGGAGCGTGAAAGGGGTTCCCATACTCATCAGTTGTCGTAATGCTTGCGGCAATCTCTTCTAAGAAACTGAATCACTCGTTTGGGTAAAACCCAGCTAAGATGAAGAAAGTATTTTTTAATTAAGCTGGTAATACCACTTCCTCAGGAAGGCTTGAACTGGAACATTGGAAAATGGAAGCGAGTAGGGGAGGTGGCATTTGGAAAAGATCCGTTAGGGAGAAAGTTGCATTTCTTTCAATTTTAGCAAAGCATTGTTTAACTTCCCCTCTCCAGCATTGCTTATTGGCTTCTGGGAGGTTCTCAGAAAACATAGAGGTTTTGTCAGACCCTAAAGAGGAAGTAGAGAATTTGCAATGACATGGCGTATCCCGCTCCCTCACTCCCAACACAGGCAGCTTGGTTTTGAAGAAACTTGCTTCCATACCCATTGTCCAGCTTGTTCCATAAAGGTTGTAGAGTGAAAATCATATATTTCTGTCACTGAGTTGTTTTTTAACTAAAATACCACCTATGTGAAAACTCTTCAACATTCAGTTCTCCCAATCAGATGGAGCTCTGAGTCATCTTGGACACCTGTCCCTGC